>JAJPUD010022656.1:0-21068 GCA_023553655.1 Myrmecobius fasciatus | reverse complement strand
TTTCCTCTAGGAATTTCCATGCTATACCACTTGGTGCATATATGTTTAGTATTGATATTGCTTCATCATCTATGGTACCCTTTAGGAAGATATAATTTCCTTCTTTGTCTCTTTTAATGAAGTCTATCTTTGCTTTTACTTGGTCTGAGATCAGGATTGCTACCCCTGCTTTTTTTTGTTCACCTGAAGCATAATAGATTCTGCTCCAGCCTTTTACCTTCACCCTGAATGTATCTCTATGTTTTAGATGTGTTTCTTGTATACAACATATTGTTGGATTCTCTTTTTTAATCCAATCTGCTATCTGCTTCTGCTTTAAGGGAGAGTTCATTCCATTCACGTTCACAGTTAAAATAACTAATTCTGTATTTCCTGCCATCTTATTTACTCTAGCTTATGCTTTTCTCTTTCTTATCCCCTTTCCCTTCTCCCTACTATTTTTGCTTTTGAAAACCACTTCCCTCAAACAATCCTTCCCCTTTAGAGCCCCACCCACCCCTTTTTTCCCCCCTTTCCCTCCAGTTTCCTTATAAGTACATCTATTATTCCCTCTGAGCCAAATCTGATGAGATGGAGATTAACCCAATTCTCATTTCCCTCCCTTTTCTCCCCTCAATCATTATAGGTTTTCTTTGCCTCTACATTTGATGTAATTTCCCTTATTTTACCTCCTTTTCCTTTTCTTCCATTGTTATCCCTTTTCTACCTCTAATTTCTTTTTCAGTTTATCATATCATAATAATCATAAAATTACAATAAACATATAATAATAATCATAAAATCACAGTAATCATATGATAATAATCATAAAATCACAGTAATCATATCATAATCATAATGTAATAATCGATTCACAAAATCAACCCTCATTCTATAAGTATCTATAACATAAATATAGTTCTCAAGAGTTATTTTTTCTTGTTACCTTTTTATGTTTCTCTTGTGTTCTGTGTTTGTGGATTAAATTTTTTGTTCACTTCTGGTCTTTTCAGTAGAAATAGGTGAAATTCTCCTATATCATTGAATGACCATCTTCTTCCCTGGAAGATAATGCTCATTCTAGCTGGGTAACTTATTCTTGGCTGTAATCCAAGTTCCTTTGCCCTTCGGAATATCTGATTCCAGGCCCTTTGATCCTTCAAAGTAGAAGCTGCTAGGTCCTGTGTGATCCTAATTGTAGCTCCCCGATATTTAAATTGTTTCTTTCTGGCTTCTTGTAATATTTTTTCCTTGGTATGATAGTTCTGGAATTTAGCCACGATATTTCTGGGGGACTTAATTTTTGGGTTTCTTTCAGGAGGTGATTGGTGGATTGTTTCAAGGAGTATTTTGCCTTCTGGGTGTAAAAAATCAGGGCAGTTTTCATTTTTATGATTTCCTGGAAGATAGTGTCCAGGTTCTTTTTTTCATCATGGCTTTCAGGAAGCCCTATAATCCTTAGATTGTCTCTCCTAGATCTATTTTCCAGGTCAGTTGTTTTTCCTAGGAGATATTTCATGTTTTTCTCTATCTTTTGATTTTTTTGTTTTTGTTCAACTGATTCTTGAAGTCTTGATGAGTCATTAATTTCCAATTGTTCGATTCTAATTTTTAATGTCTTATTTTCTTCAGTTACTGTTTTTAGTTCCTTTTGCAATTGACCAATTACATTTTTTTGTTCATTGCATTCTTTTTCCATTTTTTCTATTTTATTTTGCAGTGATCTCATTTCGTTTCCCCATGTTTCTTCTAACTCTCTTTTAAGATTTTTTATGCAATCTTCAAAGAAAGCCTTGTGACATGGAGACCAATTTATGTCTCTCTTTGGGGCTTTTTCTGGAGTTGCTTTACCTTTAGGGGCCTCAGGATTTGAGGTCTGTTCTTCCCTCTCTCCATAAAAGTTGTCTATGGTGAGAGCTCTTTTTGGTTTTTTATTCATTTTTTTTTTTAAAGGTGTGAGGTCTGTTTAGGGCAAAGGTGGGACAGCTGCTTTAATTTGCCCTGGGGCAGTTCTGCTGATTGAGTTATTTCAGGAACTGGGCAGTTCTGCTGAATGAATTATGTCAGGGGCTGGGCAGTTCTGCTTTAGTTCACCCTGAGGCGGTTCTGCTGATTGAATTAATTCAGATACTGAGCAGCTCTGCTGATTGAATTATTTCTGGTGCTGATCAGTCCTGTTGTTTGATTGATTGCTTTAAGGTGCTGTGTAGTGGCAGCTAGGTCCGATGCTCATTAGGGGTTCAGTGGTTCACAATCTATCCCCCCAAAAGGCAGACCCTCCAAACCACCTGCCCACAATCAGGACAAATTGTTGCAAGAGGCCCGCAGAAGACTCCCAGCTGTGTGAAAAGCACAACGCTCCCACTCCTGTTCCAACTCCTGTTCCAGCTCCCTGCTCCAGCTCCCTGCCCCGGTCTCCCTGCGCTGCAGTCTGGGTTCAGTAGACCACCCCCATGCCCAATTAAAACAGACCTGTTTTGAGGTTCTTCCAGAGTATCTTCTTCTAGAATCGTGTTGTTCTCCAGATATTGTGGATTTTTTTGCTTCAGAATCAGTCTAGAGGCTTCATATGTTGTTGGTTTGAGGGGAGGTTAGAGGAGGTTACAGAGACTCCTGTCTGATCTCCACCACCATGGCTCCACCCCAAAGATAAAAATTTTCAAGAAACAAGAAAAAACAATTCAAATACTCTAGAGCTGTAGTTAGAATTGTACAAGACTTATTAGCAGCTACAAGAATAAAAAATTTTTAAAAATTGAAAGAATCATGATTTTTTAAATTATTATGGCCATTTATGTTGGCAATTTCATAATTATTGAGCCAATCCTTAGTTCCTGTTACAGATTCTAATTATAAATTGACTCTGTCAAAACATATAATTTTTATGATAGCATGTTTGATACTGTTTTATTTTTTTAAAAATTGCATCAGCATTTGTTAAGCACATTGTTCTATTGTTTTCCTTCTCCCTTTTGCCTCTTTAATTTAGCTATCAAGATATATTTACAACATAGAGAAAGAAAGGATTCTCTTAAATTCTATTTTTTCAAGCAGTTTGTGCAATTTAATAATTAATTTTCTTTGAATATTTGACCAAATTCAGTTGTCTATCATATGTTTTGTCCCCTTTGCAAAGTCATTTGGAGCTTGTTAAATTTAATTTTTTTGAAATTGGTTATTTAAATCCCATATTTTTTGCTTCCTTAATCTGGACATTTTTCTTGGTAAATATTCACACATTTCACTTAAGGTTTTTTTTTTTGCATATATTTGGGTACAATGATTAGTAATATTCTTTATATTTTCTTCATTTGTTGTAAATTGTTTTCATTTTTATGATGTTGATTTAATTTTCTTTTCAAAAATAAAATTAACTTGTGATTCAATTCTGATGGACATGGCTCTCTTCAACAATGAAATGTTTCAAACCAGTTCCAACTGTTCAATGAAGAAAGCCATATGCACCCAGAGAGAAGGATATGAAATGTGGACCACAACATAACATTTTCATGCTCTATCGATGTTTGTTTGCATTGGGTTTCCTTTCTCAGATATTTTTTGTTCATGTAGATATAATTGTTCTTGCACAGCAAGATAAGTATTGAAATATGTATACATACATTCGAATTGTCAAGTATTTTAACATAATTAACATGTAGTGGACTTCCTGTCACCTAGGGGAGGGGAAGGGACTGGGGGGGGGGAAATTTGTAACGGAAAGCTTTGTAAGGATCAATGTTGAAGAAATACCCATACATATATTATGCAAATAAAAAGCTTTAAAAAAATTAACTTGTGATTTTATAGGGTTTTTTTTCCTTCTTCAAAAATTCAGCTTCTTGCTTTTTCAGAGCTGGAGGGCTGAGTCCCCAATCCTACTCTGCTATCAAAGAAATAATTCAGCTACTATTAGTATACCCATTCTGACCCTGGGTGTTGATTGCTTAATTCTGTTCTGAATTCAGAACACCAGAACTATTCTGAAGTAGAAGTAGGCAGCTATCATCCCATCTGTAGGTCAGAACAGTCATGTTGGTAGTCATATTCTAAGCCTCATATCTGAATCTGGGTTTCCCTCTCAGAGGGGTCATGATCCTTCACTGTTTCCCTCCCTAGTTCTCCAATTCTGGTCCTGAAAGTGTGATTTTGGGCTGTAAAGATGATCTGCCATGCTGTCTCCTTAGATTACTACTTAGAATTACTTCTCTGGTTCCCTTCTTAGATATTTATTAGAGTAGTTAAAAGGAAAGGTGGCTTGTAATACTTCTTCCTCTGCCATCTTCATGAACTTTTCTGTTGTTCTACTAAAGAAACAAGGATAATAATGATTGATTTTTTTATGCCTTGGGTTTTACAGGGTGCTTTACCTTCATTATTCCCTTTGATCTTTTTAACTCTGCAATATGGTGAATAGTATAGGTAGTGCTATTTCCACTATGTAAAAAAATGATACGTAAAATGTTCCTCAGTGACTTCACCTTGCCTAGCCAGCTAGTTAATATCAAAAGTCACATATGAACCTGTCTCTTCACATTCTAAGTCTCAGTACTTTTTCTACATATCATACTGGATGAGTGGGAGACATTGCTTTTATTAGCTTTTTAAAAGTGACACATACAGACAGTGGTTGTTTTGTTTGATGTTATTTAACTTGTTACATAGTAGATGGAAGGTGAGTATATCAGGTTTTTTTAAGGGATAGTTTTCTCTATTTCATTTACCTTCTAGTAAATTTGGTTAACATTTTCATTGAAAATAGATATCAGGAATTGTGGTTTGCTTGTAATTATGAGATAATAGAGCAGGATTAACATCTTCCTAAACAGAGTTTAAGAAATGCCTGTTTTCTCCAGTCAGTTAAGGATTCCACTTACTTTCATCTGTATAAGATGTCCTTGGTTTGACATTTGCTATTAGATGCTGGAAAAGCTTCCTTTCATAAGTCCTTTGAGTCTTATCCATTATGTCCTAAACCTATTTAGTGCTTTTCCCTTCCTGGCTTGGCTACAAGGGATATGTACAGAGAGACAGGATGTTATTGTAAAATTTTGAGAAAGGATTCCTATAATTTTTCTGATGCAAAATGGAGCAAACACCCCACCTCCAAAAAAAGAAAAAGAGATCATCTTCTTTCTAGGAAAGTAGCAGAGATTTGATTATATGTGGTGGACAGCTTGGAAGCTTCAGGATAACTACTATTGGATTGTAGAGAAGAGGTAAGGAAGCCAAAATAATATTTTTTGTTTGGTTTTTTAAAACTACAATCCAATTTCTGCCAAACGATTGAAAACTAGAATATCATCTCTTACATTGACTCCTAAACTGTAGTATATATGTGGAAAAATAATGTCTTTAAATTGTTTTTTCATTTGTACTAAAAGTCCCCTATGATTGAGATAATTGTCTCCTTTGCATTATTCTATAAGAGGTTCTACATTATGCTGAATGCCAATTAAGAGTCAAATTGTATGGCTCTGATTAGGTAATTTCATGAAAGATTCAGTGAAACACTTTGAAATTGCTTACTTATCTTTAGTGGAAACAATCTTACAAATAATCATAGATACTAATGTTAGAAAATGAGTAGAAAAGTGGACATTGCATTATTCATAAATGCTAACACTGCTGAAGGACTGAAAACTAAATTTTAAGAAGGGTTTCTTATTTATTTTTTTTAAAGAAAACTAACTTTTAAGGGCAGCTAGGTGGCGCAGTGGTTAGAGCACCAGCCCTGAAGTCAGGAGGACCTGAGTTCAAATCTGATCTCAGACACTTCCTAGCTGTGTGACCCTGGGCAAGTCACTTAACCCCAATTGCCTCAGCAAAAAAAAAAAAAAAAAAAAAAAAAAAGAAAACTAACTTATATATACCACTGATAGAATGCATTATTTGGGATATGTTATATGATCTGTCTTAAGAAAAGTAACCTGGTTTAAAATGCTTTTAGCTACTGGAATTTATTAATAATGTTTGTAATATATAGATCTAAGTGATAATTTAAATATTCTTTACCTCTTTTAAAAATTTTCATGTAGTCACAGGTAAAGATATCTTTATGATTTACTCAAATAATCATTTTAAGTTTGTTATTCTTTATTAAAGCTTTTTTATTTTCAAAACATCTGCATAGATAATTTTCAGGATTCACCCTTGCAAAAACCTTGCAAAAAATTTCAAATTTTTTCTCTCCCTTCCCCCATCACCTCCCCTAGAGGCGAGTAATTCTATGTATCTTTAACACATGCAGTTCCTTTATACATATTTCCACAATTATGCTGCACAAGAAAAATCTGATCAAAAAGGGGAAAAATGAGAAAGAAAACAAAATGCAAGCAAATAACAATAAAAAAGTAAAAATGCTATTTTGTGATCCTCAGCCTCCACAGTCCTCTTTCTGGGTACAGATGGCTCTCTTCATCACGAGATGATCTCAAGTTTGTATGCTAATTTTTCTAGTCAAGATCATGGGGTTGTTATTATGCTAATATAAAGTCATGGTAAGTAGGATCTCATTTTAGGCATTGGCTCAAGTAATTTAACTGTCAGTTTCCTAATGTTATTAAAATGGCCAGGCAACAGAGTGAATTTGGAATTTGAAGGGAAGTAGGTTTGTTATTAAACTTTCCCTAGTTCTTTCTTTACTTGTCCAAAGAGAGAAACAAAGTCTAACCTTCTCAGAAAGTGGCCATTTTAAGCTGATTTCAGCAATGATTTTAAAATTCCCAATTTTCTTGGGAAATTAGTGACTACAATCTTTTTTATTGCCTGGATAGGTATTTAAGATATGTTGGAGGAAAGTTATCAAACTGTGCATACACTTTGACCTAGCAGTGTTTCTATTGGGCTTATATCCCAAAGAGATCTTAGAGGAGGGAAAGGGACCCACATGTGCAAGAATGTTTGTGGCAGCCCTTTTTGTAGTAGCTAGAAACGGGAAACTGAATGAATACCCATCAATTGGAGAGTGGCTGAATAAATTATGGTATATGAATGTTATGGAATATTATTGCTCTGTAAGAAATGGCCAGCAGGATGATTTCAGAGAGGCCTGGAGAGACTTGCATGAATTGATGCTGAGTGAAACGAGCAGAACCAGGAGATGATTATATACAGCAACAACAATATTACATGATGATCAATTCTGATGGACATGGCTCTCTGCAACAAAGAATTATCTCAAACAGTTTCATTTGTTCAGTGAAGAAAACCATATACACCCAGAGAGAGGTATATGAAATGTGGACTAGAACATAACATTTTCATGCTTTCTATTGATGTTTGCTTGCATTGTGTTTTCTTTCTCTGATTTTCTTTTTTTTTTCCTTGTAGATAGGATTTTTCTTGCACAACTTGTCAAGTATTTTAGCATTATTAACATGTAGTGGACTTCCTGCCATCTAGGGGAGGGCAGGGGGGCTGGGGGTAAAATTTGTAATGGAAAGCTTTGTAAAGATCAATGCTGCGGAACTACCCATACATATGTTATACAAATAAAAAGCTTTAATAAAAAAATAAGATATGTTGGAGGATTTCAAGCAAAGCTATGAGAGGGAGGAGGAAAAGCTTACAATTCTAATTCACAGTTCTTTAAAATTGTCAAATTAACTTATTTGAAATTTTAGTTCTTTTTGTATAGATTACAACTTCAAAGTTGTTGTTGTTGTTTGTTTTGTTAGTACTGTGACATCAGGAAAATGAGGCTATTACTTGCAAATGAATTGAAGTGAGAGAAGACTGTGAAAAATCACCAGCCTCACTCTCTCCTCATGAGCCATTTGTGTACTATGGCAAGATATAGATCAAGATGATTGGACATAAAATAGTGTTTATAGCTTTTATGTTTTATGATATGGCTCAGCATGATTTGGGGGGGGGAGTTTGTTTTGAGCTATGAAAATCTTTGAAGAAACAGTATGTCTCTTGTAGAGATAAAGATCTATACCAGTGGTGTGTTCTGAACTTGTTTGTTTCCCCATCCATTTGTCTGTCTTAGATCATTCCAATATTCATTGATTTTTCCTTCCTCAGAAGTACAACACCTATCTGTGCCACAGAACTGTCCTTAATGCTGTGCTACTTTTTTATTGTTACTAACATTTCATACTTGCTAATCTCAACTAGATATTATACTTCTTAAGGGAATGGACTAATTTTTATGCTGCTTAAAAAATCATCCATGATGCCCAATACTGAAAACTAAGTGCTAAATATTTAAGGTTTGGCCAATTGATCATGTAAAGAATGTCTAGTTTTTCTAATTACCCTAAATTTTTACAGCCTTCCATCTTCCTTCACTCCTAAATCCTTTCTAGTAATCCCATGATCTTTTATCTATTTGTCTTGGCAGTTCCATAGATATGGAGCAAGAAGAGTTCATTGTGTGACTATGCTTACACATTGTCCTGGGTTCCTGATGACCCATTAATGTGGTCTTGGGGTCTAGTACTGACTTTATTTCACTGGAAATTTTAGACCTCTCTTTGTCCCACTGATGAGTACTGTTTGGGTATTGATGGTATTTTGATGACAGTAAATTCAATTCTTTGCCTTTTCCTGAGTATTTTTTGCAACATGAATACCATGTTGATAATTGATTTTTAATAATTGACCTACAATATTAGACTTGGCTTCTAAAAGGGGAAAGAAAAATACATACAACAAAGTCAAGTTAAGAAGTGTTTATTAAGTACCCAAAATATGCCAGGCATTATGCTAAGCACTAGATATATAAAGATAAAAACAGGCCTCGCCTTCAAGAAATTTGCAAATCTGAGGGGAAAGATGATACATCATATAACATGCCTGAACATACATCATGCATACAACCATGTACAAACAAGATATTTGTAGGGTAAATTGGATATGATCTCTGAGGGAAAGAACTGGGATAACTGGGGACTGAGAAAATCTTGAAGAAGGTAGAAATTTAGCTGAGACTTGAAGTCAAGTCTGAAGAGGGAGATGAGAGGGAGAACACAGGCATAGGGGACAGCATGGAGTTAGGATATGGAATGTTTTATGCAAAAGGTGGAACAAGGAGTCCAGTATCACTGGATTGTAGAGTGTGTGAAGAGGAATAAGACATGAGAAAACTGGAAAGATAGAAAAAGGCCAGATTATGATGATCTTTAAAAGTGAAGCTAAATTTTTGAGGTAATAGGGAATCACTGTAGTTAATAGGGAAGTGAATTGACTAAACCTGAGCTATAGGAAGATTATTTTGATAGTTGAATGAAAGATAGTCTAGAGAAAGGATTTAAGACTCAGAATAACTAGAATCTATTGCAGTGGTTGTATATAAGATGGTGTAGGCTTGTATCATGTGGTAGTAGACTAAGGAAATAAGGGGGCATCTATGAGATGTTAGGAAAGTTGTCAATAGAACTTAGTAATCATTTTGATATGGAAGGGAAGCAGAGAAGGATATAGAGACACACAGACACAGATAGAAATGCCCAAACACAGATAAGGAGAGGAAGGAAGGGAATGAGAAGGGGGAAGGAGAAAAAGAGAAGGAAAGGAAGAAAGGGAGAGAGGAAAAGGGGGGAAGAGAGTGTGCGTAGATGAGGGGGAAGGGAGGGAGAGAGAGAGACAGCACAGAGAGGGAGAGAGAGGCTGGAGAAAGGGAGGGGAGGGGAATAAAGGGAAGAGGGGAAGAATATAGCTATAACAATTAGGCTTAAGCTATAGGGTTTATTGGGAAGGTTGGTGGTCTGAACAGTAATCAACAAAGGAAAAAGAGAAGGTGGGTGAATGGGGGTGGCTGAATAGGGAGGGAAGATAATGCATTCAGTTTGAGACATGTTGAATTTCATATGTCTGTAAAGGATAAGTGCAGGGTAATCAATAGGCAGTTGGGAATTCCAAGACTGGAGACCAAGACAAGAGATTTTATAGTTGGACAAATATATTTGGATACTATGTCAGAGATGAAGACTGAAGAACTAGACACAGAGAAGAGAAAGTAGAGGCTACAGACTGAAATTAGTGTCCTGGAGGGAGGTTTATACATTCATTTGCTCCCATCAGGAGACAATGTAGAATTAACCTTTGTATAACATAACTCTTGGTGTGCCACAGTGCCAAAAGACTACACATCTTTAGTATCTCCCCCCCTTCTCAAAAGGAGACTTTAATTCCTGCCAGGAGGAAAAGCAGGAGTTTGGGCCAGAGGCTATCTTTTCCTCAAAGAGAGAGAGTATAGGGCTAAAATTATATCTTTCTGCTCCTTTAAATATCATTAGTCTAGAGAAAGTAACTAAGATTTAAGCTAAAATGATTGCTATTAATTAATAAAGATAAGGAAAAGGCCCCACATGTGCAAGAATGTTTGTGGCAGCCCTTTTTGTAGTGGCTAGAAACTGGAAATTGAATAGATGCCCTTCAATTGGAGAATGGCTGAATATATATATATATTGATATATTAATATATATAAATTATGGTATATGAATATTATGGAATATTATTGTTCTGTAAGAAATGACCAGCAAGATGATTTCAGAGAGGCCTGGAGAGACTTACATGAACTGATGCTGAGTGAAATGAGCAGAACCAGGAGATCATTATACACGGCAACAACAGTACTATATGACAATTAATTCTGATGGACATGGCTCTCTTCAACAATGATATGTTTCAAACCACCTCCAATTGTTCACTGAAGAAAGCCATATACACCCAGAGAGAGGGATGCGAAATGTGGACCACAACATAACATTCTCATACTCCTTGATTGATGTTTGCTTACATTGTGTTTCTTTTATCTGATATATTGTTTGTGTAGATAAGATTTTTCTTGTATAACAATGATAAGTTTGGAAATATGTATACATATATTCGATTTGCCAATATTTTAACATAATTAACATGTAGTGGATATCCTGCCATCTAGGGAAGGGGTGGGGAAGTTGGGGGGAAAAAATTTGTAACGGAAAGCTATGTAAGGGTTATTGTTGAAGAATTACCCACACATATGTTATGCAAATAAAATAAAAAAAAATTAATAAAGATAAGAGGACCCAAGCTTTACATACACTTGACAACCCCCCCAAGTAAAAATTGCACAATGAATGCATATGACAAATAGCAAAGAAATTCATTTATCTTAATAGAAAAATTAAGATCTGATAAACTAATATGTGAAATTATATACCAGACAGTGCAAATTGGGGAAATTCCATCATTGGGAATTAGCTTCTCCATGTCCCAGATTTCTCCCAAAGAGAAACAATTTTTGACCTTTAATGTAGCAAACTGGGAAAAGGGGCATGATGGCACTGCTGGCTCTCCTCTTGTCAACCTCTTCCCAGAGTCTTTCTTTGCTTTTAGTGATGTGAAGAGAGAGGGTAACATTATTCATCTCCTCTCTTGAAACTGGAAGTCAGAAGAATCAGTCTCTTTTCTCCCCTATGCTGGCCAACTGTTCCCTTCCTTTCATTCAGGGGAAGGGTATTTATCTCTGCATGTGAGGGGAGAGTCTTTTATCAATGAATTTTGGGGCTTAGGTTTAAAAGGTAGGAGTTCCTCTCAGAAAGTGAGTTGGGTCAAGAAGAGAGGAACCTGTCAGGCTGGGCTAAGCTGGCCTGAATTGTTTCTTTGTACCTGGAAATGCCCCCACTTGCCCCTTTGGGGAATTGGGTGGGGAGGGATGATTAGGCTATGGACTAGCAATGTACTCCTTATGGGAAAAACTTGCTCATCATGTCTTCTTCTCCCCTTACCTTCCTTCTTTCCTCCCTTTCCTTCCTCTTTTGTTTCTACCCACTTCCCCCTTTAACTTTTTCTTCTTTCCTTTCCTCCTTCCCCTCCTCTCCTTTCCCCCTATAACCCTTTATTTCTTCCCTCTCTCTCTCTTGTTTCCCTCCTTTCTGCCATTCCCTTCCACTTTTCACTTTCCTTCCCTTCCTCCCTTTCCCCTATTCCCTTTTCCTTTCCGTCATCATTCCCCCATTTACTCTTTCCATTATTTCTCCATTCCCCATTACTTTTTTCTTTCATTTTTCCCTTCTCTTCTTTCCTCCTTTCTCTACCTTTGATCCCTTTTCTCTTTCCCCTTTCTCCCTTCCCTTCCTTCCTAGATATAAGCCATATTTTTATGTCCCCCAAGGGAGATTTTTAGTGAGAGGTGTTATTTAAAAAACAAAAACAAAAAAAAAAAACCAAGATCCTTGAGAAGCTTTTAAAGTTAATTCTAGACTGTTTAAAAACAAAAGCTTCAGTTCAAGGCCATTAGATTACACTTGTAAAATATTTTCTAAATCTATTTTAACCCATAATTAAGTCACTATTCAATGTAATGTGATGTTAAAGTATGTTCTTTCCTAATGCCTCTAAGATTTTATTTTTAGTATAGCCATTCATTAAGTCAACACAATATTTACTTCATCTTTGCCTCTAAAGAGTTGTTCACAATAATCTATGTTAAAGCAGTTTCAAATTTTTAATATTTACCTCACTAAAAGGGGGTTATAGTGTCAAATAAATAGTTAATTAATGACATGAATATTGAGATCCCCTGGTAAATCCAATTTGAGTATAATAAGGGTCATGGTTTATTACAAAATGAATATGAATAGCTTAATTTTGTTTAAAAGATGTTATCCTTTTATTAAACAATATAGATAGCAGAAAACATAGAAACAATGAAGAAATCTTTCGGTTACACTTAGTACTGGAATAACCATTAACAGTGTCCATTTGGGGATTGATTACTATGAAAATGATTCAGTCTTTGTACTAGCAATAACATGGGTTTGTTGTTGTTTGAAAATCCCACTTTGGTTCCAAAATATTCACTAAATATCATATGCTTTAGCCTCATATACTAATTTCATTTGTTAATTTCATTTTGATTTGAGAGGTACATATTACTAATGAAAAAATAGGTTTGATTGGCTTTCTATTTGCTAGTTACTTATTTTTTTCCTGGCCAACTGCAATATGTAATATTATATTCTGAACAATGAGGAATTGAATATATATATATGTCAATAATGAATTTCAAATTGAATGAATAGTTTTATTCCTTATTTTTGGTATTTTACATTGCAATGAAATTAGCTTAACATTATATGCAATTTACTTAATCTTTTTTCTTTTTTTATTAAAGCTTTTTATTTTCAAAACATATGCATGTAAAATTTTTCAACATTAACCCTTGCAAAACTTTGTGTTCAAATTTCTGCCTCCTCCCTCCATCCCATCCCCTAGATGGAAAATAATTCAAAATATGTTAAACATGGTAAAATATATGTTAAGTCCAATATAAACATAGATAAATGTACAGTTCTTTCTTGATGCACAAGAAAAATCAGATTAAAAAAGGAAAAAATGAGAAAAAAATAAAATGCATACAACTAACAACAAAAAGAGTGAAAATGCTATGTATGGTGTGATCCACACTCAGTTCTCACAGTTATCTCTCTGGATGTAGATGGCTCTTTTCATCACAAGATCATTGGAACTGGCCTCAATCATCTTCTTGCTGAAAAGAGCCACTTCCATCAGAATTGATCATCATAAAATCTTGTTACTGTGTACAGTGATCTTTGGTTCTGCTAATTTTATTTAGCATCAGTTCATGTAAGTTTCTTCAGGCCTTGTTGAAATCATGCTGCTGAACAATTTCTTATAGAACAATCCATATATAGACAATTCAAAAACATAAACAAAACATAAACACTCATAAATTATAACTTATTTAACCATTCTCCAACTGATGGGCATCCACTCAGTTTCCAGCTTCTTGCCACTATAAAAAGGCTGCCACAAACACTTTTGCACATGTGGGTCCCTTTCCCTCCTTTAAGGTTTCTTTGGGATATAAGCCCAATAGAAACACTGCTGGATCAAAGGGTATGCACAGGTTTGATAGCCCTTTGGACATAGTTCCAAATTGCTCTCCAGAATGGTTAGATCAGTTCACAACTCCATCAACAATGTATTAGTATCCCATTTTTCCATATCCCCTCCAAATGCATTATTGTCTTTTTATGTCATCTTAGCCAATCTGAGATGTGTATAGTGGTATTATAGAGTTGTCTTAATTTGCATTTCTCTGATTTAGCGCACCTTTTCATATGACTAGAAATGATTTCAATTTATTTATCTGAAAATTGTTCATATCCTTTGATTATCTTTTTTTAAGCTTTTTATTTACAGAACATATGGATAATTTTTCTACATTGACCTTTGCAAAACTTTCTGTTCCAAATTTTTCCCTCCTTCCCTCCACTCCCTTCCCTAGATGTCAGGTAGTCTAATACATGTTAAAATATGTTAAAGTTTATGATAAATCCAATATGTGTATACATATCTATAAAGTTATCTTGTAGCATAAGAAAAATCTCTAGAAAGAGAAAAAAAACAACCTAAGAAGAAAAACAAAATGCAAGCAAACATCCACAGAAAGGGTTAAAATGCTATATTGTGGTCCGCAATCAGTTCCCACACGTCTCTCTCATTGCTGAACAATAGGAACTGATTTGAATCACCTTATTGTTGAAGAGAACCATAGCTATCAGAATTGGTCATCCTATAGTCTTGTTGCTGTGTATAATTATCTCCTGGTTCTGCTCATTTCAATTAGCATCAGTTCATGCAAGTCTCTCCAGACCTCTCTGAAATCATCTTATTGGTCGTTTCTTACAAAACAATAATATTCCATAACATTAATATACCATAATTTATTCAGCCATTCTCCAATTGATGGACATCTATTCAGTTTCCAGTTTCTTGCCACTACAAAAAGGGCTGCCACAAACATTTTTGGACATGTGGGTCTCTTTCCCTCTTTTATGATCTCTTTGGGATATAGTCCCAGTAGAGACACTGCTAGGTCAAAGGATATGCCCAGTTTTGATAATTTTTTGAGCATAGTTCCAAATTACTCTCCAGAAAGGTTGGATCCGTTCACTGTTCCACCAACAATGTATCAGTATCCCAGTTTTCCCACATCCCCTCCAACATTCGTCATTATCTTTTCCTGTCATCTCAGCTAATCTGACAGTTGTGTAGTGGTACCTCAGAGTTGTCTTAATTTGCATTTCTCTGATCAATAGTGATTTGGAGCACCTTTTCATATGACTACAAATAGTTTCAATTTCTTCATCTGAAAATTGCCTGCTCATATCCTTTGACCATTTATCAGTTGGAGAATGGCTTGAATTCTTATAAATTTGAGTTAATTCTCTATATATTTTAGAAATGAGGCCTTTATCAGAACCTTTGAAGGTAAAGATGATTTGTCAATTTATTGCTTCCCTTTTAATCTTGTCTGCATTCATTTTGTTTGTACAAAAACTTTTAAACTTGATATAATCAAAATTATCTATTTTGTGATTAATAATGATCTCTAGTTCTTCTTTGGTCACAAATTCCTTCTTCCTACACAGATCTGAGGGGTAAACTATCCTATGTTCTTCTAATTTGTTTATACTATCATTCTTTGTATTTAGATAATGAATCCATTTTGACCTTATCTTGGTATATGGTGTGAGTTTTGGGTCAATGCCTAGTTTCTACCCCAAACTAGGGTCTTTGGGTTTGTCAAACACTAGATTACTATAGTCATTGACTCTTTTGTCCTGTGAACCTAACCTATTCCACTGACCAACTACTCTGTTTCTTAGCCAGTACCAAATGCTTTTGATGACCACTGCTTTATAATATAGTTTTAGTTCTGGCACAGCTAGGCCACCTTCATTTGCTTTTGTTTTCATTGATTCCCTTGAAATTCTTGACCTTTTGTTCTTCCAGATGAATTTTGTTGTTATTTTTTTCTAGGTCAGTAAAATAGTTTCTTGGGACTTTGATTGTCATACCACTAAATAAATAGATTAGTTTAGGTAGTATTGTCATCTTTATTATATTCACTCAATCTATCCAAGAACACTTGATATTTTTCCAATTGTTTATATCTGACTCTATTTGTGTGGGAAGTGTTTTATACTTTTCCTCATATAGTTCCTGATTTTCCTCTGGCAGATAGATTCCCCAATATTTCATACTATCGACAGTTATTTTTAAATGAAATTTCTCTTTTGCTCTTACTGTTGGATTTTGTTAGTGATGTATAAAAAATGATGATTTATGTGGATTTATTTTGTATCCTGCATCTCTGCTAAAGTTGTGGATTATTTCTAATAGTTTTTTAGTTGATTCTGTAGGTTTCTCTAAGCATACCATCATATCATCTGCAAAGAGTGATAATATAGTTTGCTCATGACCTACTCTAATTACTTTAATCTCTTTTTCTTCTCTTATTGCCAACACTAGCATTTCTAATACAATATTGAATAGTAATGGTGATGGTGGGCAACCTTGTTTCATCCCTCATCTTATTGGGAATGGTTCCAGTTTATCATCATTGTGTATGATGTTAGCTGATGGTTTTAAATAGATGCTACTGACTATTTTAAGGAATAGTCCATTTATTCCTATACTCTCTAGTGTTTTTAACAGGAATGGATGTTGGATTTTATCAAATGCTTTTTCTGCATCTATTGAGATAATCATATGTTTTTGTTAATTTCCTTATTGATAAAATCAATTATGCTAATAGTTTCCCTAATATTGAACCATCCCTGCATTCCTGGTATAAATTCTAGTTGGTCATGGTGTATTACACTGGAGATGATTTTCTGTAATCTCTTTGTTAATATTTTATTTCAGATTTTTGCATCAATATGAGATTGGTCTATAATTTCCTTTCTCTGTTTTCCTCCTACCTGGTTTGGTATTAGTACTATGTCTGTGTCATAAAAGGAATTAGGTAGGAATCCTTTATTCCCTATTTTTTCAAATTAAAAGTTTATGTAGTATTGGAGTTAATTTTTCTTTAAATGTTTGGTAGAATTCAGATGTAAATCCATCTGTTCCTGGGGATTTTTTCTTAGGGAGTTGATTAATGACTTCTTCTATTTCTTTTTCTAAAATGGGACTATTTAAGTAATTTATTTCCTCTTCTGTTAATCTGGACAATCTATATTTTTGTAGGTATTCCCTCATTTCACTTAGGTTATCAAATTTATTGGCATAAAGTTGAGCGAAGTAACTTCTAATTATTGCTCTAATTTCTTCTTTATTGTTGGAAATTTCTCCATTTTCATTTTTGAGACTAACGATTTGATTTTCCTCTTTCCTTTTTCTAATCAAATTAACTAGAGGTTTATCTATTTTGTTGGTATTTTTCATAAAACCAACTTTTAGTTTTTTTATTAATTCAATAGTTTTTTTACTTTCAATTTTATTAATCTCTCTTTTTATTTTCAGGATTTGAAGTTTGGTATTTGATTGGGGGGGGTCAATTTAATCTTTTTCTAGTTTTTTTTTAATTGCAAGCCCTATTCATTGATTTTCTCTTTCTCTATTTCATGCAAGTAAGCATCTAGAGATATAAAACTACTCCTTATAACCACTTTGGCTGTAACCCACAAATTTTGGTATGTTGTCTCATTATTTTCATTCTCTTGGATGAAATTTGTAATTGTGTCTGTAATTTGCTGTTTCACCCATTCATTCTTTAGGATGAGATTATTTCATTTCCAATTGCTTTTTGGTCTATTTTCTCCTGGCCTTATATTGCATGTGAATTTTATTGCATCATTATCTGAAAAAAAATGCATTTACTCTTTCTGCATTTGATTTTGAATTTTTTATGCCCTAACATGTGGTAAATTTTTTGTATAAGTTCCATGCACTGCTGAGAAAAAAAAGTAAATTCCTCTCTGCCTCCATTTAATTTCCTCAAAAGACCTATCATATTTAACTTTTCTAACATTTTGTTTACCTCTTTAACTTGTCTTATTTATTTTGTGATTTGATTTATCTAGTTCTGAGAGAGTAAGGTTGAGATCTCCCCCTAGTATATTGTCTATTTCTTTTTGCCTCTCTCTTAACTTTTCCTCTAGGAATTTGGATGCTAAACTTCTTGGGGCATATATGTTTAATATTGATATTGCTTCATTATCTACGGTACTCATTAGTAAAATAGTTTCCTTCCTTATCTCTTTTAATTAGATCTATCTTTATTTTTATTTGATTTGAGATCAGAATTGCTACCCCTGCTTTTTTTGGTTCACCTGAAACATAATAGATTCTGATCCAGCCCTTTATCTTCACTCTGTATGTATCATTATGTTTTAAATGCGTTTCTTGTAAACAGCATATTGTTGGATTTTGGCTTTTAATCCAGTCTGCTATCTGCTTCTCCTTTATGAAAGAGTTCATCCCATTTGCATTCACAGTTAAAATAACTAATTCTGTATTTCCTGTCATTTTATTTACCCTAGCTTATGCTTTTCTCTTTCCTATCCTTCTTTTTCCCTCCCCAGTATTTTGCTTTTGATGACAACCTCCCTCAAACAGTCATTCCCCTTTAGAGCCCCTCCCCCCTTTTTACACTTTTCCCCTAACTCTTGTGTTTTCCCTTCTATTAGTCTTTCCCTTTCTTTTCCTCCTTTCCCTCTTAATTCTCTATAAGGTGAGAAGTTTCTTTGTGATATAAAATGTCTGTTTTTTCTCTTAGAGCCAAATCTGATAAGATTATTATTACCACAATGCTCATCCCCCTCCCTTATTTCCCTCAATTATAATAGGTTTTTTTGCCTCTTCATGTGATGTAATTTCCCTTTTTACCTATTTTTTCCTCTTCTTCCAGTGTGATCCCTTTTCTACCTCTAATTTTTTTTTATATTATCATAATAAAATTAAATTATACTCACATTCTCTAAGTATACCCATAACAAAAATATAATTCAAGAGATTTTTCCTTTTTACCTTTTTATGTTTCTCTGGAGTTCTGTGTTTGGAGATCAGATTTTTTGTTCATTTCTGGTCTTTTCATTAGAAATAGGTGAAATTCACCTATATCATGAATACCCATCTTCTTTCCTGAAAAATAATGCTCATTTTAGATGGATAGGTTATTTTTGGCTATAATCCCAGTTTGCTTTTCATAATATAAGATTTCAGGCACTTTGATCCTTTAAGGTGAAAACTGCTAAATCCTGGGTGATCCTAATTGTGTCTCCTCTGTATTTAAATTGTTTCTTTCTGGCTGTTTGCAATATCTTTTCCTTGGTTCAATAGTTCTGAAATTTACCACCATATTCCTTGGGAATTTAATTTTGGGGTTTCTCTCACAAGGTGATTGGTGGATTCTTTCAATGGCTATTTTATCTTCTGATACTAAAATATCAGGGCAGTTTTCTTTTATGATTTCCTGTAAGATGACATCTAGATTTTTTTTTCCATTATGGCTTTCCAGGAGCCTGGTCATCCTTAGACTGTTTCTCCTAGATTTATTTTCCAGGTCAGTTGTTTTTTCCTAGAAGATATTTCATATTTTCTTCTATTTTTTCTTTTTTCTTTTTTTTGTTTTTGTTTGACTGATTCTTGAAGTCTTGTGGATTCATGGACTTCCATTTGTTCAATTCTAATTTTTAGTGTATTATTTTCTTCAGTTATTGTTTTTAGCTCCTTTTGCAATTGGCCAATTATTTTTTTTTTGTTCATTGCATTCTTTTTCCATTTTTTTCTATTTTGTTTTGCAAGGATCTCATTTCATTTCCCCATATTTCCTCTAACTCTCTTTTAAGATCCTTTATGTAATCTTCAAAGAAAGCCTTGTGTTCTTCCTTCCGGGGGTGGAGCCATGGTGGTGGAGAGCAGACAGGAGTCTCTGTAACCTCCTCTAACCTTCCCTCAAACCAATAACATATGAAGCCTCTAGACTGATTTTGAAGCAAAAAATCCACAATATCTGGAGGACAACATGATTCTAGAAGAAGATACTCTGGAAGAACCTCAAAACAGGTCTGTTTTAATTGGGCAGGGGGGTGGTCTGCTGAACCCAGACTGCAACACAGGGAGACCGGGGCAGGGAGCTGGAGCAGGGAGCTGGGACAGGAGTCGAAACAGGAGTGGGAGCGTTGTGCTTTTCACACACCTGGGAGTCTTCTGGGGGCCTCTTGGGCCAATCTGTCATGATTGTGGGCAGGTGGTTTGGAGGGTCTGCCTTTTTTGGGGTTAGATTGTGAACCACTGAACCCCTGAGCACCGGCCCTAGCTGCCATTAGACAGCACCCTAGGGCAATCAATCAATCAACAGGACTGATCAGCACCAGAAATAATTCAATCAGTGGAGCTGCCCCAGGGTGAACTAAAGCAGAACTGCCCAGCACCTGACATAATTCAATCAGCAGAACTACCCAGTACCTGAAATAACTCAATCAGCAGAACTGCCCCAAGACAAATTAAAGCAGTTGTCCCACCTTTGCCTTAAACAGACCTCATACCTTTAAAAAAATGAATAAAAAACCAAAAAGAGCTCTCACCATAGACAACTTTTATGGAGAGAGGGAAGAACAGACCTCAAATCCTGAGGTGCCTAAAGGTAAAGCAACTCCAGAAAAAGCCCCAAAGAGATATTATAGGGGGTGGAGCCAAGATGGCAGAGTGAAAAGGTGACTTTCTGTCTCTCCTCCAATCTTCTCTCAAATCAACAATAAAATAAGCCTCTGAACTGATCTTCAAGTCAATGAACTCAGAAATATTTGGACACTGCTTTCTGGATAACTTCATATCAGGTTAGTCTGACTCAGATAGAGAGATAAATAGACGACTCCTGAGTAGGCCGGATGTGAGGGTGGGACTCAGCTCAGCTCATCGTGGCAGAAATTCCAAACTCCAAACTCCAAATTCCAAACACCTGGAGTTTATCTGAGGCACTCGAAACACTCTGCCCTGATTGGGGGCAGGTGTTCTGGCAGACTTGCCTTGTTTAAGGAGTAATTCGGACTTAGTCCTAGCCCCCACCAGCCCAGCACCTTAAGTTAACTTGCTGAAGTGCCCCAGGGCAAAGCTTTTCAGCCACCGTTTTTTTTCCCCCTACCTTAAAGAGCTATCCACTCTGTCTAAAAAAATGAAGAAGCAAAAGAGAGCTCTCACCACAGACAGCTTTTATCAAGGCAAAGAAGTATTGACCCCAGATCCTGAGGTTCCTTTAGACAAAATACCAGAAGAAGGTATTAAAGACCATCACTGGTCACTTTTTCAAAAGGCCTTTCTGGAAGATTGCATAAAGAAC
>JAJPUD010022655.1:0-21069 GCA_023553655.1 Myrmecobius fasciatus | reverse complement strand
CCCCTCTCCCTTCCTCTCTGTCTGTCTCTGTCTCTATCTCTCTGTCTGTCTCTGCCTCTCTCTGTCTCTTTGTCTCTGTCTCTCTCTGTCTGTCTTTCTCTCTCTCCCTCTCCCTCCCCCTCTCTGTCTGTCTCTTTTTCTCCCTCCACATTGATAATGAGATCAACACATGCATTGGCAAAGCTAGTTCAGTGTTTGGGAGGTTCTGAGGAAAAGTGTGAGAGACTCTCTCAAACACATATGCACAAATAGGCATAAAATATATAATTTATAAGATATAATTTCTATTAATAAAATGATAGGTAACATGAAATTAATAGACATACACACACGTATATCTTTTCTGCTTTAACTAAGTCAGAGTCCCACCATCCTGAAAAGAATGCAAGTTGGAAACTTCAAATCAAACAGAAGGACAGCTGGAAAATGGGCTGGATTCATTGTTGGGATAAAATCACATGTAAATTGCCCAGCTGAATAAACAAGCAGAAGGGAAAGAAGAGTTGGAACAAAGCCTTAGAAATTTGCAGGGCGATGGTGTGTGTTTCAGAGAATTGTGATATCACAATCAGCAACATGCCATTCAACCCTATTAAATAAAGAAGGCAATTTCAATTGCAGGCTAGATTTATAGCAACAATGAAGATCCATCTGTCAAGCTGTCCAAAGTCAAGCAATAATTATCTTGAGCCTCTGCAGTCCTGCTTTACCCCAAGCCCCATAACATCTCTAGCTGCTAAATTATGTGACCAGTGAAGCTCTTTTAATAAATCAATCTCTCTTTAATTAAACTGCCTCGATCACTCAGATTCCTAGACTACAGTATTACAGACAGCTATGTTGTTCTTCCAACTTAAAAAAAAATTCTGCTCCACTCACTTTTAAATGGGGCTCAGATAAATGAGGAAATCAGTTTAGAGATTCAAAGTTTCCCACCTGTCTGAAAATCTTCTAATAAATTAAATAGTCTCTTTTCTCCCCAAAGATAAAATTACTACTTATGACAAGTTGAAGAAAATGAGTGATATATTTACTCATTAATTTACTCCTTGTTGGTCTAACTTCATTGGGTAAAAGGAAATGAATTTTAAAAGCATGCTGCAGATTTATAAATTGTTTATCATTTCAGGACAGTATCATTTGGCACATCCCATTTATTAGCCTAAGATGGTCTCAGGTCACTATGAATTAGGAATAGCCCAATTTATACTGCACAGGGCATTTTTTTTTTGTTTTTCCTCAATCTCTCTCATTTGATTTTTAAAGTCTTTGAGTTCTTCTATAAAATTTTTCTAACTTGATGCACAAAATTCTGTTTCGCTTATGATTTCTTGTACTTTGATTTATCCAATGATATTACATTATTAACTGATGGCTTAACCATCTACCCACCCACCTCTTACTCTACTCTTTCTATATCTAATTACATCATAAACACCTGTCCTCTCTCCCTCAAAGTATCAAGGAGGACAGCATAAGTATATTAGAGTAGCTTTGTTGTTTACTTTTCTTCTCATATATATATATATATATATATATCGTAATCTTAATTTGACAGGTCAGTAATGCCAGCTGTTGTTGTGATCGATAGTTTCCATGGGTAAGTAGGTTGTTCCATTCTACAACCATAATGAATGAGTAGGCAATATATGCTTTCACCCTCCAATAATATAGTCTGTGAAGGTTTCTACATGGGTAGATCACAACCAAAGGAATGAACAAGACCAGGGAACAAAAATCCTGAGTTCCTCTCGTAGCTTCTTGTATCTCTTAAGATATATTATGAAGCCTTTATTCAGAGGAATAAGTAATCGAATTAACAAGTCTTTCTTTGTGAGAAAAACAAAGACTTAATGGCAGTGGTGCAGAGAATATGAAATTTGAGTTTTAAATCAGGGAACTATAGGATCTGTGAAAAACTATTAAGAATAAAGTACAATCTCCATTTCCTCATGAATTCTAACTTCCCCTCCAGATCTAATGATTGACACATTGCATTTCATTCACAAGGAGTATTTTCAATGACTGATGGACAGCCTTCTGAAATACAATCACTTTAAAATAATAATATTAAAGCTGGGCAAGATATTTTGGGGGGACACAGATGTAAGAACATGTTCTTAAAACTGAAATGATGTATAAATACATAATTTTATTTTTATTTTATTCAGTCAATTATTTCATCAAGAGATACAAGGAAAAGAGTTTTCATCAGTAAGATGATGGGAGTTGGAAGATTTCCTAAGGTCTCTTCAATTTCTAAAATCCTTTGATCCAAATAATAGCTATCACATTGGAAAGAGTAAAAAGTATTCCCTGAATTCAGTGTCTGGCTTTCTCACCTGCATACCCTACACTGATAATGTTCTCCCTGCTCAGAATTTTTCTTTTGTTTCAAGACTCAGATCAAACATCACTTCCTCCATAAAATCTTTTCTTGTATCTTCCCTCACTCTATCACCAACCATCTACAAATACTCTCTCTTTCCTCAGTTTTTTGGAACACTTTGTCTGGATTTTTGATTTGCTACCATCATCTTCTACCTAATTCTATTTTCTTTGTTACACATTATATTCTCCCTAGCAGAAGAATTCCTTGAGGGCCTCATGGGTTTCTTGAGTGTTAGGATTGAAATTTCTTAAACCTTTGAAACCTTGCACATAGTAGGTATTTATTGTACAGTTTTTTTTTGTACTGAACTAAGTCATCAGTTCATAGGTAATCAGATCTGAAAAACAGATTGCAATAGCATGCTATTTGTATTCCCTGCCTCAATTCTCTCTCAATTTTAATCCATTTTTTACTCAACTATCAGATGAATCTTCTAAAATTCAAGTCTGACCATATCACTCTCTGTCTCTCTGTCTGTCTGTCTCTCTTGTTTCAAACATTTTAAAAGTCTTTTATGTCCTGGTCCCTTCCTACCTTCTCACATCTTACTCTCCAACACATACTCTTTGATCCAGTACCACTGACTTTGCTATTTCACCAACAAGACATTACAATTCTCAGCTCTGAGCATGTTCACTGGCTGTACCCCACCCCTGAAATGCTCTCCCTCTTTATTTTTGCCTTAGCTTCTCTGGCTTCCTTCAAATCTCAGTAGAAGTCCCACCTTTTGCAAGAGATCTTTCCCCTGTGCTTCTTAAATTTAGAGTTTTTCCTCTAAGACTTACCAATTTATTGCGTATGTATCTTGTTTGTACATAGTTGTTTCTCATATTAGACATAGGTTCTTGAGAGCAGGAATTTTTCTTTCAATTTTTTTTGCCTTCTACATATTCCCAGAGATAGTTTCTAACACACAGTAGGTGCTTAAGAATGCTAGTTGACTGACTAAAAAGGATATGTATTTGATTTGAACTAATAATAAAAAAAAAACCTTAGATGATTTCAAGGTAACTAGCCACTTTACTCTGATAAGTTGCTATAATCCAGACAAGAACTACGATCATATGGTACCACCATTATGAGTATCAGTCATGACATTTAAAAAAATAGGATTATGCAGAGACTCTAATATATGTATCATTAAATAACAGAAATTTTCAACAACTCCTTTGCATATAATGCTTTAAAAGTGCATTTCCTTCCCATTATGAAAAATAATTGAGGTTTTAGGGAAGCAAAGAGGTAGTATATGTGATTTCATCAGTACAGCAACAGCTCCTATCAGTTCAGACTGACAACTATTCTATAACTAACGGTCTTAAAGAATTGGCTCTAGATTATTTAGTTCAGTAATTGCCCGAGGTCACACAAGACAGTATAATGTTTTTTTCCAAGTAGTTGAAAAGGTCAGGTCGTCATTTATCTTTATCTCCTACTTTGTTAAGGGCTTGTGACCCCTTCAGAGACATTATTGATTCTTTATAGAGTTGTTTTCACTTTTGTAAGGGTTAAATATTGAAGAAACTACTAAGAAAAGGGAAGTTAATAGGATACCAATACCACAGTTGCCCCTTCAAAAAAAAAAGAAAATTCTGAATCAAAAAATAATTCATAACTGGAACTAAGAATGATTTCTTCAATCAACAGGTTATATTTGATTTGAAAACCTATATTTACTTTTGATATTTTTCATTTGCTCAGATCTGTTATTTTTAAATAAGCAATTTTTAATCTTCATTAACATTACCAACTGTTATAGCTCTGCCCAATGAGACTATAATCCTATATAATGGCTTCAACTCAATTTCAATTTTTTTCCTTCGATAATTTCTGGGTTCTTAGTCTAATCTATACTTTAAGTTAAATATGAACAAATACACCTTATGGACTAGTGAAACAGGAGAGAATATACTGAAAAAGTAAAAGGAATAAACCTAGCTCCTCTTAAATAAGTAAAGTTCCCATTAGCAGTGTCTGGGCAATAGGTTTGAATAACAAATATGAGAGATTCAACTCCCCCTCTCCATTAGGAAACTATAGCTCAAAGGCATCAATCCTCACTATGTAGCATCATCATGCCAAGAGTTCATTAATACAGCTGGTTACTCTGGTAGAAATGAATTGCACCAGTCATTGATGAGTTTGCACAGATGGAGATGGAAGTTGTACATGCTTTATACAATCTGGGCCAATTTCCCAGAGATACTTTGACACAAATCAAAGATAATAAGTTTTGAGTGTGTAAAAACGAAAATAAGAGGAAGGAAACAAACTTTCATTGAACCTAGGATAGTGCATTTGTCCTAGATTGAATAAACTTTATTGCCCTTGCTACACTAATAAGTGACCACCTCTGAAAACAAAAAGTAAATTGAGTTTGGGGGTGCCTTCAGCATAGTTGGCTCATCCCATTTAAAAATTTCATAATAAAAAGAAAAACCAACCAGCAGAAAACTTCAGGAACATGGATGGAAGGAAATTAATTGCTAGGTGCTCATATCAAAAGAAAACTACCATTCCATTCTAGGAGGATAGTAGCATTACATTTCATGTATTCATGAAACCCTGAAGGTTTTGGGGGGCTTAATATTCAATAGAAGTCTTTTCTTTATTCAGTCATTCAATTAACATTTATTAACCACCTACTAAATGCAAAATGCCATACTACAAAGCTGAAAAAATACAGTTCCTGTCCTAGAAAAAATCTAATCATCTAAGTGAGAGTAGGGTGAGATAAAGAAAATATACACAGGCTGCCTTGACAAAAAATTATTTCCCCTGGTTCTCAATCCTCGGTCCTAAATAGAAGTGCCTAAGGTAGATACTTCCTAAATCAAAAATCTTTGTTAGTAACAGCCACAGATGATGATGATGATGATTTTGATAGCATTTAGATGTGCTTTAAGGTCTGCAAAGCACTTTGCTATTATCATACTATACTATTGCTTTTATTATACTCTATTATCCCTATATTCCCTCAAAACGATGTAGGAGATAAATGCTATTTTTATTCCCATTTCATGAATTAGAAAACTGAGATACAGAAAGAGGTTACATGACTTGCCTAGGGTCACACAGCTCAGAAATGTCTGAGGCTGGATTTGAACTCAGGTTCAGTAGTCTAACCAGTGGGCAGTCTAGCATATTCAAGAATTTGAGAAACAGGCAAAAAGTATTCAGTAACCCAAAATGTTAAGATGCATGAGAAGAAAGGAGTATTTGATTTTCAAAGTTGGAGACAATTTGCAGCATTGAGTCTTGTGGGATGAGTGATTTGTTTTGTTGCTGTTGTTGTTTGAATAGAGAGATATACCTTCCAGAGTAAAGTTTGAAGTGCTTTCTTATGTTATAATTCATTGAAAACCACTACTTCTTGAATGACCTATCTACTAATTCTCAACTAAGGAGAATATTCAATGAAATAGAACATCCATTTCTCAACCACATTGGAAAATAAAACTTTTCTTGGGTAAAAATCTGATTTATTCTAGAGATATATTTAAAAATTGCTTTATCAAGAGATTCATAATAGTATTCATTTAAATAACAAGTATATGGTTTTAAAGATAGAAAGAATCTTAGAGATCTGCTAGTCCAAGTTTTGCTTTTTAAAACTGAGGAAACTCAGGCTGACTTGCTTAAGCTCACACAGGTAATAAGTGACAGAACTGGGATTTGAAACCAAGTCCTTTAACTTTAAGTCCAGAGCTCTTTTTATTGTATAACACAGTCTCCTCATGTATATCACATAATATGATTTACATAATTTCAATTTAGATGCAAACTTTGAAGAGCCTATTTACTGAGTAGAGTAAAATTTATATTAAGTGCATACTCTCAAGGATATATATAATAATGATTTTTCCAGTAAGTAAAAGTAAGTTGAAAAAATAACCACCCCATATCTTCTTACTCTGACCATTAAAAGATTGCATAGATTTGACTGATGATTAAGGCAAAGATTGGTCTTGCCATGAAACATAGCAATCTCTCCCTATCAACTGAACTAAACAGAAGGACATTGGGGCAGAGAAACCTGCAATGTAAATCACATAGAATAATCCAGGCTTGAGGCTTTCTCATTTGTCAATGGTAAAATAAATGAATCTTCTCTTACATGGACTCAGAATTCTTGGCACTTAGGCCTTAGGAGATCATTTAGTTTAACCTACACACTCTGCAGATCAAAGAAACGTGATTTTCTTAATAAGAACCTAGATTTAAATCACTCTCTTTTGTCTCATTTTTTTTACCATTTTATTAATTTTTTAAAAAATATTAACAAAAGTCATTTTTTCTAGTAAGAGGAAAACTGGGGTTTGAATCTAAATATGTCTTGTGACTTCAAGGCAAGTGTACTTCCCTAAGTATGCAAATGGCACAGTGGATAGAACATTGGACTTAGAATCAGGAAAACCCAAGTTCAAACCCAGCTATGTGACTTTGGGCAAGTCACTTTACCTCTGTCTCAGTTTCCTAATTTGTAAAATGAGGATAATAAAACAAATACTCCCAGTGATTGTTGTGAGGATAAAATGAAATGCTATTTTTTTAATGCTGTGTGAACCACAAAGCTCTATGTAAATGCTGGCTATTATTTTTCTTAGCCATACTCCTGTACATATTTGTCCTTTATAAGAAAGAAAAAAAGATCAAATTGAGGAGCACAATGACTATATCTAAAAGCACACAGAATATTCAGTACCTAAAATAAACCACCTCCAAACAAAAGGAGGGGAAGTATGCTTCATCATTAGCTACCTGAAACCAAGACTGCATTTAACCTGAAGTCTGATGCCTGTCATTTATATTATGGTTTCGTCATATACATTATTCTGCTGTTTCAGCTTTCTTTGTCTTGCTCAATTCATACTCCTCCCCATATTTCTCTGAATTCCTCATATTGGTCATTTCTTGTGGTGAAATAATATTCCATTATATTCACAGAACACAATTTTTTCAGCACTTCCCCAATCAATGGACACTTACTTTATTCCCACTTCTTGCTACAATAATAATAATAATTCACTGTTTCCCTTCCCCCTTTCATTCTACTATGCAGCTGTGGCCAATGAAATAGGCTCAGATGATTGGTCCTCAGATGATTGGTGTATTAAGCTTACTTGGAACTTCAACTGGACAGTGATCCATAATGAATTCAGTTTGGCATGTCAGTATAGAATCATGAAGGGGCAATGCTGTTTAAATTGCATGGCTAATAAAAACAAAACACAAAAGTGAACAGACATCCAGGTGCTATTTACATGCATACCAATTTGAAATGTGAATTGCCAAAAATTATTTGATATAATCCATTTCTGCCCTGGAAAATACTTGGGCTGCTGTATCTTTTTACAACCCATAACAAAGAGACATTAAATCCCTCTCTTTTTTCACAGCTCTAGCACTATCCTCTACAAAAGTCTATTTCTGATTCGCCCAAATGCTAGTGCCCTTCCTCTCTAACTACTTTGTTATCTAATGACTTTAAATGCATTTATATATATTCTGTATATGCATGTATAGATGCATATCTATAATAGATTATAATAGATTCTACGATCTTGTGAAAAGGGATGGTCTCATTTATTATAGCAGAAAACACTTGTTGATTAGTTAACAAAACTGAAGAGTATATAGTTAGTCTGAAATCCCAAGTCAGTTCCTAAAGAAACCGAGTACATATCTATTTTAAAGCACATGTTAGCTGAATATATCACTTGCCTGCATATGGAAATGTGAGAACTCACTTTGAGAGATATGTGTCATTTTGTACAGAAAATGTCTACTTAGAATATGCAAATAACTGGAATTTTCTACTGTTTTTATGACTGACAAATGGCAAGTCAAAAAAAAACCTGATATCAGGGAGTTAATCCAGAATTTACCTTTCAGGCGATTTCATAAGGTCGGAAGAGATTCAAACCAAATCTCGTATACTTTCTGCTTCTATAATTTTCCATAATGCTCATAATGATGTTAACATATATATTTGACAATTTTTTGGTATTCTGTATGTTTTCATATTGATTTTTTTAATGGAAAAGGCACAGTATTGAGAGATAAAATGGCATATGAGGGATAAGTAGACTAATGTAGCTGGATCATAGATCATAGATTATGTGTAAGGGAGTGAAGTAGAAAAGACTAGAATGGTCAGAAGGGGCTCAGTTGTGAAGAGCTTTAAATTTCCAATACACTTTATATGTGACATGCAGGTAATGAGGAGACAAAAGAGTTTATTGGGCACAAAGATGATATAGTCAGACCTACTCCTTAGGAAAATCACTTTTTGACAAATGGACTGGTGAAGAATTTTAGAAAGCACACTAGAAGGATATCTCAGTAATTCACACAAGAAGCTATGAGAATATAGTATGGTGGTAGTTATGTGAATGAAGAGAAGGGATATTTACTAAAGATTATTAAAGGGAAAAATGGCAAGACTTGATAATAGATTGGATATGAGGGGTGAGAGTGATTGAGGAACTGAGGATGACAGAGAGATTGTGAGTCTGGTTGACAGGGAAAATAGTAACAACAATAAAAGTTGGGAAAAGAAAAGTTTAAGAAGGGAGAGGGGAAGATAATACATTTTGCTTTGGATATATTGAAATGCTTCTAGGACATCCAATCTGAGACATCCATTATTCAGATGGTAATGTGGGACATAAAATATGGATATCTTTTATATTTATCATATATATTTTATGCTTACTTATATGTATACATGTTTTATCACATCAAATAGAGAATGTAAGCTCCCTGAAGGTAGAGATTGTTTAGGATTTTTATCTCTAAAAGTGAATAGCACACTATCTAGCTCATAGCAGATGTTTAACAAATGCTTATTCAATTAAATATTCCAGGCTCAAGCATTTCAAACAACTACTATTGAAATTCATATTCTTCAGAATGCAACACCCAAAATTCCTTTAGATTTTAATTTGGCAATAATGTGGGATTTAAAATATAGCATTTTATGAATTGCCAAAATGCTAGAAACTAATACTTCACAGTGAAATTCCACAGAGGAAGCAAGAGAAGGGAAGGTTAAGAATGCAAAAAAAAAATCATTTATTCATCATGCAGCCTCTGCTCCAATTCCTTAGGCTAGCACAGCAGTTTGTATTTTTTAATTAATTTTCTGGTGCTTTACAATAAATTAAAATTTTAAAAAAGGGCACCCATAAACACTACAGAAATATTAATTAAAACCACTATAGCTATTATGAAATAAACCTTTATGGCCAAACACTAATATAGCAGATCTTAAAAAACTGAATAAGACTGTATAAAAGTACACATGTACAAATCACCCTGTTCTTATTGACTATGTGTGTGTTTATTGCAATGATAAAAAAATTCTTCAAGGTTTTAAAACCACATAGCAAATAAAGCTGTGTGAGAACTGAGGAGGAGAGGACATAAAGCTAAAGGTTTGGTCAATATAATTTGATATAGGGAAACCCCTTTTCACAAAATTATTTCCCTTATAGTTTGTGCCTGAAATGGACATGAATAGAAAATTCTTAGTTTACATATTGTCAAGGCCATGTAGGAAGGTATCAACAGGAGATTAAGCCTGCTGAGGATCAACTGAAGAAACTAAGTTATATGTGATGAGTGGGAAAGATTTGCTAGGGGAGAGAAAAAACAATGAAAGCTTACTCCAAGTACTTGAACAACCATTATGTGCAAGCAGGATTAGCTTGGTTCGGCTTGGTTCTAGATGCTAGAACTAGAAGAAAAGGCTGGAAGGCACAAGGAGATAGATGGAGTAAATATAATGCAAAACATCCTAATAAATCAATTTGTTTAAAAAGTGAAATGAGCTTGCTCAGAGGACAGAAGTTCTTCATCAGTAGAGGTCTTGAAGAACAGCTAGATGACTATTTTGTTTGTTCATTTAGTCATTTCAGCCCCAGCTGACTTCTTGGCAAAGATACTGGAGTGGTTTGCCATTTCCTTCTCCAGCTCATTTTACAGATGAGGAAACTGAAGCAAAATGGATGAAATGATTTGCCTTGGGTCACACAGCAAGTAAGTATCTGAAACCGGATAGGAATTTAAATTTTCTTGACTCTAAGCCTGGAACTCTAACCACTGTGCAACTTAGCTCCCTATGACCATTTTTGGGCAAAAGCAAAGAAGGGATTGCTATTCAGTTACAGATTGGACTGCTGTTTGTCTTTCATTTTCAAAAAGGGTCGATGACAATAATCAATGACAGGGTGATGTCTTGACTCACATTTGAATTGGGTTTTAAATGAGGCAGAGTTAATGCAGTCCTCTGGCTCAGCATCTCTTCCAGTCATCAAAGTCCAGTGACAAGATGAAAGTCAAGATGATTGACAATGACTCAGGATGCAAAGGATGCCCTTGGTATCTTCAACATCTGTCTAATCTCTAAGCACTCCACAATGCCTATTTCACATATCTTCATGGCTGTTGGAATAAATTATTCTCATCCCCCCAGTCTACCAGGGGAAGACTTCACATGCTTGGAGTAAATACTCCCTAACTCATCAATGAGTTTGAGCCCTATTGATTATCATCAAACTGCTTTAGCCAATCTACCAAGATGGTTTACCAAGTATATTTGCTGAGCTGCTGCACATGCTTCAGCTTCCAGGAGTCACAGGTGAGCCAAAGTTTGAACTACAAGATCTCTGGATTCTCATTATGGTGATTTTTTTTTAAAAAGCTACTCTTAACTGAGATACTCATTAGCATACATTCATTTTTTTCAGTTTTCCAGAAGAAAAAAGAAAGGCTTCATAGGGATAGTAAATTTGAAAGAGAAGATTCAGCAGAAAAAAGTATAGAACAATTCGGTTCTTTTTAAAACTTCTTTTAAAAATATTTTATTTTTTCCAATTGCATGTAAAAACTCCAATTTATTTTATGTATTTAAAACCATGATTCTTATAAATACCTAAGTTTTATCAGATGGCTATAGCAACAACAGCAAAAACTTATAAAGCTTTTGGGTTAGAGTCTAGACTGCTGCTTAAGAAGCTGAAAGCTATTGAGGAGAAGTTTGGATGGAAAAGGGAAAGCTTAAGGAATTTGAGCACCTAGAGCAAGAAGAAAAGAAGGATCATAAAAGGGAAGGCAGTAGTAAACTTTCCCATTTAACTAAAATTATAGTTAGAACTGCAGCAAGGGAAAACAAGTTATAATTACAAAGTAAAATGAGTTAATAAATTAGAGCTAGAGGAGTTTAAAGGTCATATATCCAGAGTTACTTATTTTATGATGAGATCCAGAGAAATTAAGTAACTTGCCCAGTGTCCCCTGGATACTAAATTATAGAGCTGGATTTTGAACTCAGGTGCCCTAATTCCAAATCTGTACCACACCAATAGCTAGAAAACTATAATTTCATCATCTGTAGAAATTGCATGTGAATAATTTTCTTCTTCAGGGTTTGTTTCCCCTTTAGAAAAATAGAATTAACTACTAGAGCCTTAGCCACAAGCAACTTGATAAGCACCTAATAATATCCTAGGTTATTTTGCTCCTAGCCTTTCTCTGTGATATTGTCAGAAATAATTTGAACTGTTTCCTTATCTATTAAATAAGAAGGTTGGGGCTAAATGATCTTTGGTGTTCCTTATATTCTATATGTAACCCATCACTTGGAAACAGACTAATACAGATCCACATTATTTTTTTTCCAGACTGGGTCTTCCTATTGGCCAGATTGAAAGTACAGCAGTCCTTTAGAAGTCCCACTGATCATTAGACAAGCTTTAGTCTCCTCCATTTTTCCATTATGGGCCAATTTGTATCTTCTTAGTCAGTCCAATGACCTCTGTACTAGGTAGTGAGTGACTAGGTAGTCACCAAGTACAGTCATCTGATTGGCTTTAAGCCCTTCTGCAGCTCAGAATTCTCAAACTCAAGCAACCAACCAGCCTCAGTTAGCTTCCCCAGCAAGGTCTACAGGTATGTTCCATCATATTTGTCCCCAGTTTCAATCTTAACTGATTATTGATAATTAATATTCTGTCCTATTTTACTCCCACCAGGATGTCAAATGCAGAACTTGAATTTAGTTTGTTTCTAACATATTAGCTCTCCTGCTAGCTAATAAAAGGCTTTTTCCTAATCCCTACTTTTGCCCTCTCTGCTAAAACTTCCATCATCTACTCTGTATTTATTTTTATGTACTATTTTATATATGTTATTTCCCTCATTAGAATATAAACCCCTTGCTGATTGAAGAAGGAGCAGTACCATTAACCACCAATTCCCACTTGTGCTTCCTACATATAACTACTACCCCACTTGGATAAACTTCCATCAACTCCTACAAATGTTTGAGAGTAAAGAAAAATGCTGATGACAAATACAAAAAATGATAACAATAATTTATTGATAACAAATTATTAATCTTTTTCCAGGTCAGATTTAGCCATGGCCAATGACACTCAATATGTTTCTCAAAGAGATACTATTAAGATGCTACTTGACACACTCTTAGAGTTCCTTGGAAGAAAGGTAGCCTATTAGATGAAGCACTGTGACCTATAAAGAAAGTTCCATAATATGGTTTATTTGTGGAAGTAAACCATTACTTTTATATTTCTCACTATGCCCTGAAAGTGGGAAAACAAAAATGTTGTCAGCATTTTTTGTCTATATCTGTTTTCAGAAAACCAGCATATCCCAGAGCGAGGGTTTGGACAGCAAGGTGTGCCTGATTTACAGAAAAAGGGAATGTCCTACAAAGAAAAAAAGCCACAAATCTGGATGCAGTAAGAATTTCAGCATTTCTAAATGGCTCAGCATGAGATCTTTCCTGGTCCCACAGAGCATCTCTCAGATGACAAGGTTCTCTTTCTAATAGAGAGAAACCTTGACACACAAAAAAGCAGCAGGTGAAAAAGATAATGGCCTCCTTGCTTCTGAGTCCATCTTGTGTTTTAAGTTCAGTAGGGGTCAAACCTTCTTCAAAGTTGAAAATAGCTATAAGCATTTTCATTTCCAAAATGGAAAGGGCAAAAATCTTCACTGCCAATAAACTGACCTCTTCTGATCTCTTTATCTTGTTTTATCTTTCCCCTTCAACTTCTATTATCAATGTTAACTCCCATTTGGGGAGAAAATTTTTAATCTCTTTTTTTATCTTTAAAGAAAAAAATATATAGGAAAGGATATTCCTGGTAATCTACCCCTCTCTTCCTACATTTTCCTAAATTCAGACCCTCTAAAAGACTTGGGAAAGACCAGAAAGACTCAGCAAAGAAACTGGCAAGATAATCACCAATATTATTACTGAAGAGACTTCTTCCACTATAGTTCTGCGGCAAAGTCTCATGATGGAGTAGAGACATAGCTGATTTTTCAAAAATTAGTCTAGAATGGCACAAGTTCTGTTATTGCCCAACCAAACTATCAAGTCTCAGTTTGGAAAATGCCATTAGATTAGCCTAACCTGATAAATTCATCAATGGAAAACTGGCTTCCAGCTAATCATTTTTTGACTACAGTAACTCAAGGATGTTCCTGAGGAAGTTGTTAAGGGTTTGCTATCTCTATTAATGGAGTACAGTTATCCCTTCTACATCACAACTTTCCCCATCATGGCTTCAATATATTATGAGTCAGCATAAGAAATTAAATGGGGGCAGCTAGATGGTGCAGTGGATAGAGCATCAGCCCTGAAATCAGGAGGCCCTGAGTTCAAATTTCATCTCAGACACTTAACATTCCCTAACTGTGTGACCCTGGGCAAGTCACTTAACCCCAATTGCCTCAGGAAAAAAAAAGAAAGAAAAAAAAAGAAATTAAATGAAAATTTTGGAGAAGTTTTGCAGAAGCCACAGACAACACTCAAAGTCCAGTGGATGTCAGAATTTATGACCAAATACTTAATCCAAATTTTACAAGATACAGTAAGCACCCCATAAAAGAAAAAGAACAAATCAGATTTTTTCTCTGTTATGAAGGGTAAAAAAATTTTATGTGGATCTTCCAGACATGCTCTTAACCCCCAAGATGTGTACTCATACTGATGGGGATGTCATTGGGCTTTTGAAGTATTAAACAACAAGCATGTATAGAAAATTATTAAGTATATTTGGGAAATCTGATAAAGAATAGGTTCTCTTCCCTCAGAGAGTTTACAAATAGGCAGTAAATTACTAAATACTAATAATTACAAAAATTTATCTGAGTAAATAATATGTGCTAACAGAATGGAAGAAGGCAGAGGCTTATTTAGTCAAGTTTGAGGGAACAAAGGCCCTTGAATTATTACCTAACAGGACAGAATGATATTACAAGGCAGATGGGAAAAGAACTCTTCATGTAGCACAGTATAAATTGTTAAAATAAAACAGCTTGCCTTTTCTAACCTTTCACTTAAAAAAAATTCCCCAAAGTCAAAAGAACTATTTTTTCCAGGTCTGTGCATGTAATAGACAGCCCTATCATAGCATTTTTATCCAAGTTGAAATCAACAAAGAAAACTTAATAGTTTTTCAAATAGCCTATGGTAGATCTCTCTGTGTGTATGTGTCTCTATCACACACACACACACACACACACACACACACACACACACATACGCACACACTCACAAGCTTCCTTGCCAAGATCCAATTAGGGTAAAAGGAATCAAATATAAGGAATTCCAAAAAGCCTCTGATTAACTCTAAAAGGATATCCTGTTTAGTTACTGTAAAGAATAACTAGACTAAAGAATAACTAAAGTATAGTCTACATGGTCTATTAATATCTTTGTGATGTCAAGATAAAGTGATGATGATGGCCCCCTTCACATTGAGTAGTCCAAAAGGTGATAAATTTATGAAAGAATCTCAGTCATACAAGATGGGCTTGTAAGGATGGGTTATGAGATGCATTGTGGGAAAGAATAACCACATGGATGAAAACACAGATCTAATTGTGGAGGAAATATCGCAAAGCATTGTGAAATCAGGCAGCTCTCCAAAGAAAAAAGATGAAGCCCAAACATTTTGGTAAAATAAAAATTGAAATCAGTGCTCCACTTCAGAGCTCCCCAACCTTGATGTATAAATGATATTGAAAAAAAATCTTTAAATTACATCACATATGTATGTGATATAAAGAATTATCTATACTGGATTCATATAATAGGAAAGAGATGCTCAAGAGAATTTTTAAAGGAATGATTTGGAAAACTGCTGTCATCAGAAAATACAGAAAATAGTGCTATGATTTATTATAAGGATTGTAAATTATAATTATAAATTCAAAGTTTAAGTGATTTGAATGATAGTAATTTGATGGAGGAATTGTAAGGAAAAACAAACATTCCATAAACATGTCCTATTAAGGACATTTGGTCCCATTAGCATAAGTTGTCATTGGTATAAATCAAATTCAACAGATCCTGTTAAACATTATTCCAAAAGGAGAGGCAAAAATTTGCCAAATAATAGGTTGGAGGTCAAGAATAGGTGGATAGAAGAGAGCCAAATTATTAGTAGTGGGCAAATTCTGAAGGGAAAGGAAAAAGAAGAATGGAAATAAGGAAAAGGACTCAGAAGAATTATAAGTTTCCATAAAGACAAAGATTGTCTTTCTTTTCTATATTCCTATTGGAATAATGTTTTGTATATAATAAGCATTAAAACTTATTATATACAATAAGCATTAAAACTATCACAAGAATGATATTTATACACACACACATACACACACACACACACACACACACACACACACACACATATATATATATGTAGTATTTTAAAGTTGAAATAGCACTTTGAAAACCACAACACCATTTGGATATATACACATACATGGTATTATATAATATCTTATATTATGTGTTTCATTAAATCTTACCATATTATGTTATATTATGTTGACTATGATGGGTACAACCATTCCAGAAAGCAATTGGGAATTGTGCACCAAAAGATAGTAGTAAATAGTGGATGCTCTTTTCTTTAATGTAGTTAGACCAATGCTAAATTTATATCTAAGAGATGATAAAAAACAAAAGCCCTTTATGTACAAAAATATTTATACCAGTTATTTCTATAATGACACTCAAAAAACAACTGGAAACCAAGATGTGCAACAATAAAGAAGTAACTGAATGAGATGTGGTGCATGAATGGTGTTGGAGCACCACTGTATTATAAGAAATTAGGAAACATAATTTCAACGAGATAGGGAAAAACATATAAATTGATGACAAATGAAATGGGCAAAACATGAAAACAATTTGTATAATAACAGCAACACTGTAAAAAACTTGAAAGTCATAAGAAATATGATCCATACATGAACATTCATAATTTTTGAGGAATGATGATGAACCATGTTATCCATTACAGAGTGGCGACAGATTTAGTATGCAGAATGGGACATAAATATATGTGATGGATATATATATATATATATATATATATGCACACATACATATATATACATACACATATATACACATACACACATATATAAAATGAGTATATGTATGTAAATATATATATATATATTCATTGATATATATATACATATGTATATATAAAACATGCATAGTTTACAGACTTTGGGGGAATTTGTTTTGCTTGATTATGCATATTCGCTACAAGAATCTTTTTCTTTCTTTTTTCCATTGGGATTAGTGTAAAAGGATAGGAAATAGATATCTGTTCATTTTTAAAACAGTGGGGGCTAGTGCTAGAAATGGTAAAATGTTGCATGCACTTTCACATAAGATCTCTGTAAAATTTGTTTTACTTAAATATTTTACCTTGTTACAAGAGCCTTCTCATGAAGTGAGAATAATCTGTAAATGTATGCAATTTTTGTAAAAGAAAAAGCACTTAAAAAAACTGAAAGTTTAAAATTGTTATGCTATACTAATTATGTTGAGTACATACTTCTTTGCTAACAGTCAATGATGGTACAAGAATGTAAGAGATCTACTATATTTTTGTAAATATAATTATCTTATGCAGCTAGAGTAAAGGTTGGAGATGTCAAGAAAATGTGAGGAATTACATCATCCAATCTTATAAATATCCTATACTACATGTAGTATTATCATATTATAGCCTTCATTTTCAAGATGAGGAAAACAACATCAAAGAGGGCTGACTTGACCAGGGTCACAGAGATAGTAAGTGTTGGAGCAAAAACTCATGACTAGGCTTTGACCCTTACCACGCTGAATGAAAGAATGAATTATTAATGAAAGATGATGGCTGCAAGAATGCAAAAGTCAGTAAGCTGATAAATTCATTATGTAGAAAAGATTTCTTGCTATGTGTTGGTTCAAGGGCAAGGAGTTATAGGGTAGGAGATGTGACTGAGAACTGAAAATGAAATATGAAATAGTACCTTAGGAATAGCAATCTTCCAATAAACTGAATCTGGGACACAATAGAGCTTGAAAAAGTAACCTGTTTCAGGCTTCCACTCGATGTTAGGTTCAGCCTATTATCATATTTTGCATAGTTTTCTGTATATTTTGCTTAGGCAAGAAATGGTTTTGAAATGAACCAAATTTACTTCATGCTTCTATTTCATTGGGATCGCTTTCCTGTAATGTGTAACATTTTCATTTATTATACTTAATTGAATGATCATCTACTTGATATAGGTGAATATTGAATGGATGCTGACAGTGTTAGATCTTCTATGTACCATTTTGCATGTGGCCATTTGAAGAAGATTTAACTGGGTATAATTACAACAGTGATGAGAAAAAGAGCACTATAGATCCAAAAGTACACCAATACTGCAGATGTTATTAATTTCTTCCCCCTAGATATTTTTAATAATGTGACAATCTATCTCCAGTGTTTCCTGGTTTTTAAAAAATGGTCTAGGCAGTTAAAGATTAATACCTCATGAGCATGCAGAGCATGAATTTTTCACAACCACAGCTGAGATTATTCTGACCAAACTCTCAGAGGGAAAGAGAAAAGCATCTGTCACATGACGCTCCTACAGAGAGCAGGTTTCTCTCCACTCCCTATTTTTCTATCCACAAGATCCAAAATATTTCCCTGATCCCTCTGATTTCTTATCCAGAGTTTAAAATAAAGGAAAGAGAAAGGAGGGGAAGAAATGGGATGGCTTGTTTATTATTTCAAGGAAAAGGTATCCCATTGTTTATTTAAGATCTTCTTGAAAAGGTAGGAAATGATCTCATCTCATCCTGCCCCAATAACAGCATTATTTTATACTCTAGTAAGAGAAAGATTCTTAAATATGTCCATTCATCAGTGCTCTCTCCTCTAAGACAACAAACCTGTCTTTTAATTTTTTTTACATTTGTGATGTTTTTGTTGTTGTTATGGTGTGGATTTGTAATTTCATTCATTGAAATTTCATTTCAATTTTCAAAACCCAATCAAAAGATGTAAATTGGCAACTTAATTGAAATTTATTATCTGAGATGTGCCTGAACCATTCTGCATATAACCTGTGGTCACACAGCTAATATGAATTGAGGCAGAACTTGAACACAGAACACAGATCTTAATAACAAAAGCAGACCTCTAGCAACTACAGGAGTCTACCTTACAATATTTTTAAGTCTACTATTATGATAAGCAAATAAGAGATCAATATCTTGACTGTTGATATAATTAATGCTAATTTTTTTCCTTCAGCAAAGCAAAGCAATAACATTTAATATTCATTCATATAAAACTCCAGTCACTGCTCTTATAATATATACTATACATATATATATAATAAATATATGTTGTGATACATAATATACAATACATAATACAAGCTCTTTGGGGGGCTGCTCACCCTTTGGTGTCCATCTTTCAACCTAATTCTTACTTGTGGTTCCAAGAAGCTTTAGCACCAGTGGCCACATATCAGTAAAACCAATTTAGCAAATGGACTAAATCAGATTGTAAGTGACCAACAGGTCTCTTAACATGTTAGTTAGGGGGATGTCTGCTTCAAGCATATGAAGACTTTCCCTGAAGGAATGGGCTGATGAGAGCAATTTATTCCAAGGTCATGAATGTGGCTCAAATAGATATTATAGAAAGCTTAGAGCTTGGTCAGACATCAAAGACACCAAGATCATCCAATGCATTTCAAGTCATTGCCAATTGTCTTGACTTGTGTCTTGACTCTGGACTCAATGACTCTGGAAGAAAAAGTGAGGGAGATGCTTATGCAGTTCTGTCTCATTTAAATCCAATTTACATGCAAGTCAAGACATCATCCTATGATTGGTCTCCTAAACAAAAGACAAACAATAATACATACTCTTGTAAATAAAAATATTTTTATTAATTCACCAAAATACTGTCCTAAAAGTACCTCTGTGACTCAGAAGTTATAAGTTATGTTGAAAATAGTCAAGTTTATTCCCCTGGAAATAAACTCATTTTCTACAATTCGTTCTTTTTATATGAACATAATCATAGTCATTGAAATTATAGTCATTCATTGTGAAAATCTTAATTTCTACAATGTTTCTGTCATCATCAATAATGCAATCAAAAATGCCTTTTTAAATGGAGTTTTTTTCTTAGTGTTCAACAACCTTCTTACTAATGGGAATGAGACAAGTTACTTAATATTCCATTTATTCATTAGAGCATATGAGTATTTTCTGGTAGCACATATCCTTGCATTCCCTTTTTGCCATGTGCCTCACTTCCAGGATAATCCCAATTCTTGCAGGTGTCAACGAGGCCCTATGATAGAATTCCTTCCCCACACACTCCTGATTATGTAGTCCCTCAATAATCTATACCCTCCCCTGGTTACAATTATTTTGCTACTTATTCTACAAAGATAGGATAAATAGAATTTTCAAGCACTAAATCCATCTGGCCACATCTAACACAGAATCCAATTTCCCTTCACTGACCTCCTCTATTTATCTATAGGAACATTCATCAATGGCACCCTTTCCACCAGGGTTCCTTCCTCTTTCCTTTTCAATCCTTACCCCCCCCACCACTTCTTACTCACACCCCTATAGGCTATATACTCTTCTTAAGAGACCACAAAGGTCATCTTCTCCTCCTTGCTAGTCCCTGACAAATCGCACAGCACTCTCTCTTCTGCTGTTCCCCTTCTCCTTTTTACATACTCTCCTATGCTGTAGTGTCCTAAAAAGCATCAATTTATCTATAGGCAAAATCAGTAAGTTTTGTCCATAAAGCTCCATCCCTGCCTCTTCACTGCTACTTCCTCCAGAATTTCACCTTCATCCCTGTAAGATCTGTAAGAAATTTCTTATTGATCTCTCTGTTATCAATCTGTAGCTGTTGCTTTCTCTGGCTATTGTGTTTATTTATGCCTCCTGAATTTCTATGGTGTGGTATGATGAAAAATAATATCTCCAGTTATGGTTTTCTATTTTAAAATGTTTCAAATGTCTCTATTGCTATTGAATAACCCTTTTTTCATCTATTAGTTAATCTCAGGTTTTCAGAGCAAATCAAGTTGGACTGCATCCTGATCTCTACTGCTCTTCAAAATGTATTATTTCACTTCCACCTACATTTTCTGGTGGTTTCAGAATAGTTTTATATTATTCAATTTCCTTTTCTTTGTATATAAAAGTTTTTCTCCTAAACCTTTTCAGAATTTGTTCCCAAATTGAATTGTTGGATTTAATCACTAAGAGTCTTAAAATTTTGCAAATTTGGGGTTTTTGGTTTGGGATTTTG
>JAJPUD010022654.1:0-15103 GCA_023553655.1 Myrmecobius fasciatus | reverse complement strand
GGAAGGAAAAGGGAGGAGGAGGAGGGAAGGAAAAGGGAGGAGGAGGAAGAGGAGGAGGGGGGAAGGAAAAGGGAGGAGGAGAAGGGAAGGAGAGAGACTTGGAGGCCCGTGTTTGTAGCCTGCCCTTGGTGCTTGGGCATGGGGGTGCCAGAGCCAGGCCGGACTGCCCAGGCTGCACCGCCCTGTCCCAGGCTGGACTGCCCAGTCCCGGGGCCGCTGCGCTGTTAATAATGAAGAAAGAAAGAGAGCTGGGCAGGGGGCACAAGCAGGAGGGCCTTTCCAGGAGAGCAGCTCCGTTTCACATGGGCCCGCACGGAGGAGAGGGGAAAGAAGATTAAACGAAGCCAGGAAGTGCGGGAGGAGGGCAGAGTAAAGGCTCGTGTCGGCCAGTGGGGCCCTGATGGGTCAAGTCCAAATTCGAGGCAACTCGTCAGGCGGCCCGGGCATCGAGGCAAGGGGACCCGAATTCAAATCCCGCCTCACACACTGTGACTCTGGACAAAGCACCTGACCTTTGTCTGCCTCAGTTTACTGATCTGTGAAATGGGGTGATAATACCCACACAGACCCTCCCAGCTCTGACATTCCACATTCCCCTGGCTCCGACGTTCCACGTTCCCCCGGCTCTGACGTTCCAAGCTCCTCCTGGCTCTGATGTTCCCTGTTCCAAGCTCCCCCGGCTCTGACATTCCATGTTCCAAACTCCCCCGGCTCCGACATTCCATGTTCCCTCGGCTCTGATGTTCCAAGCTCCCCTGGCTCCGACGTTCCAAGCTCCCCCGGCTCCGATGTTCCACGTTCCCCCGGCTCTGACATTCCCCCGGCTCCGACGTTCCACATTGCCCCGGCTCCGACATTTCACGTTCCCTCGGCTCTGATGTTCCAAGCTCCCCCGGCTCTGACGTTCTATGGCCCTCTAAGATCACCAGCCAGGTGGCCGTGGATGCCCACAGTGCCTTCTCTCTACCAGCAGAAGAAGATGCAGGATCTGGTTTCCTAGAACCTAGGAGGTCAGCGTGGAGGCTGTCACCCCCTGCTGGGACAGGGTGCTCTGCAGGGAGCGGAATAAGAGCAGAGAGCCGGGCACTCGAAGGCTGTGTCCGGACTCTCAAGCAGGATTCTTGGGGGTCCCTTGAGGTCCCTGGCAGAGGGAGAGGCGCCAATGGAAGTGCCCACCTCAGAACCCACTTCTCTGGGGAGGAGGCCATGGGAGGCTCTCAGACGCTGTCTAAAGCCGACCGCCTGGAGGGCTCCCTGCCCCCCCACTCGCCTCCCCCCCCCATAGGAGGCTCTCCTCTCAGCCGCCAGGGAGTCATCGATCTCTGCCCCTCTCTAGAGCTAGAGGAAGTTGCCAGTCACGATGGGGAGACGCCCCCCGCTTTCCCAGCAGCTGGCAGCAGTGACCCAGAAGGGGCCGGCTCCAGGAAAGGGCCTTGGCCCACGAAGGGGGCCCCCACCCTGACTCACGAGCGCTCCTGCCCCTCTTTCACGGGACAATCGATCTTGACTCCGGGGCGGGGAGAGAAGGGGCCCCTCTGGCAGACCGAGCCGGCGGGCAGCGCCCAGCGAGGCCAGCCTCTCCTCAGCAGAGCGAGCTCCCTCTTCCTCCTGGTGAGCAAACGGGCCCAGAGCTTCACCTGCAGAGCTCGAACCCCGGGCCGCGACCGACCGCGGCCCTGCTGCCGCCCCGCTGCCATCTGCGGTCTCCTGAGGCTGCCGCACATGAGCTCATTACCTCGGAGAGATAAAGCCTGTCATTATCCCTTTTTCTGGGGACGAAGCGCCAGAGATGAAAGGATTACTCAGGGCAGTGTCCAAGGCCGTGACGCTGCCCACTGTCCCACACGGCTCTCCGGGGGGAGGGGGGAACCCCAGGCTCCTGCCAGGTTCTGTCCTGCCACGCCCCGGGCCTGGCCCTGGCTTTGGGGGGCCAGAGAGAGGGACCCAGACTGCGCCCACAGGCAGGGGGGCTCAGGCACTGACCACCCCGGCAGGAGTGGGTCATACAAAGGGAACGCCGCTGGTCTCGGGCCCAACCCGTGTGGACCCCTCACGGAAAGGGGGAGGGGGAGGCGCTGGGCGGAGCCGTGGGGACCGCCAGGCCGGGCTAACAGTCTGGGGCAGCAGACTGCTTCGGCTGCTTTTAGGTTCGGTGCCGGAGCCTTCTGGGGGGAAGAAGGGGGGTCGTGGGGGGACCCAGAGAAGGACGGAGCCCGAGGGGAGTAGAGTGGCGCCACCCCAACAAACGCAGGAAGGCCTCGGGATGGGGAGCTCACTACCTCCCAGACAGCCTGCGCCACCTTGCGCCTCCTGGACCTTTCACTGCAGCGACCTCCGACCCCCGGCTCCCACCACGGGAAGTAGCGCGTCCTTCCCGGCCCGGACTCCCTCCGGAGCTCCCCTCCACGCCCATTCCGTGGAGGACCCGTCCTGGCCCCCATCTCTTCCCATTGGCACATATACTCTGATGTCCCAATATTAGGAAGCAGCTAGCTGGCGCAGTGCCGCGGGGGCTAGCAAGGCCTGAGTTCAAATGCTGCCTCAGATGCTTCCCAGCTGGGTGAGCAGTCAGCCTCAGTTTCCTTGTCTATGAAATGGGAATGATAGTGTGGGTGCACAGGCTGTCTTAGGGATGAGCGATGTTTGTGGGCTCGAGTCTCAGAGAGCTTTGTAACAGTCAGGAGGAGGAGGAGGAGGAGGAGGAAGGGGAGAAAGAGGAGGAAGGGGAGGAGGAGGAGAAGGAAGAGAAAGAAAAGGGAAGGGGAGGAAGAGAGGGAGGAGGGGGATGATAATGATGAAGGGGAGGAAGAAGGGGGGAGAGGAGGAGGAGGAGGCCATCCTATTCCTCCCCTGCTGCCCAGTGGGGAGGAGCCAGAGCCAGGTCACAGAGTGAGGGGACAGTGAATGCTGGGCTGGGTCAGGGTCAGGGCCAAGGGCTCCGGGCCTGGGGGGGAGGGGGGGCCACAATGAAGTGGGGGCCCAGGGAGAAGCACTTTGCAAACTTGGGTGGGGGGAAGCTCCCCCAAGTCCAAGGGTTGGCAAAAAGGCGATCGGAGCCATGCCGGGGAGGGGGGCGCGAGTCCGGCTGCTTCCCCATAGAAGGGCCATGGTCCCCCAGCCCTTCGCCCCCAAGGAGCCCTCCGAGGCCAAGGAGGCTCCCGGGGGTTCTCGGGGCTTGGCCCGCCTCGGCGCTGGAAGCGGGGGCGGAGGGGGGAATGAGGGGGAGGGGAGAAGAGGGGCGGGGGCTTCCCACATAGACCCCACGGCCGGCCCGGAAGCAGGACTTCCTGCCCCTTCCGCCCCCCCCCCGGCGGCGTTCCCATGCGCCCCCCCGGCGGGCGCTGGCCCAGCTGGGAAGGGCTCTCTCCCTCCTCCCGAGCCTTTCCCACCCTTTCGCTTCTTTGATGAGAAGAGGGGCCGCGTGGGGGGAGGGGCCTCGTAGAGACAGCTGTTGTACAACTAAGGGGAGGGGGCGAGAGTGGCGGGGAAGTCAGGAGGCAGCTCTCGGAGCGCGCGGAGATTGGGGGAGGGGCCCTGGCAGCAGCCTCCGAGCCCTGACCTCTGGCCTCCGCCAGGGAGGGATGGCCCGGGTTCCTCCGGCCCTCCGGCTGAGTTCCGTCTCTTTTTTTTGGCAGGCGAGGAAGCAGGAGAGCGTGGAAGAAGGGGGCGTCCTGTGGGGGCCAGGAGCCGGCGGAGAGCGGCTGCGGCTCTCGGGCAGAGAGCCCCCCCCCCCCCCCAGCAGGGGCAGCCAAGCGAGCGCGCCCCCGGCCCGGCCGGGCCCCGCGGGCTCCCGGGCTCTGACAGCTCGGCGTCACATGTCAAGCGGATCCGAGAGGGAGGTTAACATCTGAGCCTCCAGCGGCCTCCTCCCTCCTCCTCCTCCCTCCTCCCTCCTCCCTCCTCCTCCTCCTCCTCCTCCTCCGGGAGCCGCCTCCGGAGCCCTGCATACAGATGCGCGGGCCGGCCGCCGGCTGAGCTCCCGCTGCCATGCAACGGCGCTGCCCTCGCCCGCGCCCGGCTCCCGCCGCCGCCGCCGCCGGGGGGCTTTAACGCCGCCGGAAAGGGAAGCAAAGGGGAAAATCGGCGTGCCCTCCCCGAGAAAGGGGGCGGCCCCGGCGGGCAAGTCGGCCCAGGGCCCCCTGCATGGGAGCCAGCCCCTAGGGCATGAGGGGGAGGGGCGCAGAGGAGAGCACCCCGACGAGCGCAGCCGCCGGCCCCCTTCAGCCCACATGGACTCCCGAGCACCCCCTGTGCCCCGGAAGGCCCTCGCCATGCTGCCCTGACGCGGCCACAGACACAGGGGAGAAGCTGCCCGGGCCCCGGCCCCCTGGAGAGCCCTTGCTCTGGCCAGGCCCCCCCACGAGGGTGCGCTCTGCAGCCAAGCCGCCCCGGCCTAGTTGTGCCCCCGCAGAGTGCCTATCCAGCCTTTGGGACCGCCCTGGCCCCTGGAAACCGCCCGGAGGAACTGTGAGCCGCCCCGAGGGGAGCCCCGGCCTGAGCCCTGAGGGCATCCGGACCAAGCTCCGCTAGAGAGAAGGTAAGGCTGCGGCCGCGGGGTGGGGGAGGGGAAGCAGCACCAAATCTTACAGGTAAGGAAACTGAGGCAACAGCCGGGGAGGTCTGGGGCTAGACCTTCCTCAGCCCTCGCAGGCCGCGGCAATGCCAGGAGCCTGCCCCGGGGTTGGTCCTTCTCGAGGCCAGATGATGCTGGTCCTAGCACATGCTAGTGGGAAGACTCTAAGGACCTGGGTTCGAATCCTGACGTGGCCACTCATTAACTGGGTTTCCTTGGTCGGTTCTGCTCGTTAAAAGATCCGGGATCGGGCCGCTAGGTGGCGCAGTGGATAGAGCACCAGCCCCAAAGTCAGGAGGACCTGAGTTCAAATCTGGTCTCAGACACTTCCTAGCTGTGTGACCCTGGGCAAGTCACTTAACCCCAATGGCCTCCAAGGAAAAAACCCCCAACTCTGTATGTGTGTGGACACATGTACAATACACGAGTGTGCTGTAAAAATAGTATGAATACACATATACTACACTCTAAGCAGACCCATTTAGCTGTGTGCTCACATGCGCCTACCCATGCCCCCGAGAGTACAGACACGTGTGTGCTTGGATCCATCCCCAGGCGTGTTTTTCCATGTTTGCACGTGTACACGTATGTGTGTGTGCCCGCCTCAGGGGCCGGCTCAGGACACAGGACGTCACCCCAGATTAGGAGGTTTTTGTGGGCTCGGGCACCACCTCCTGCCCTCCAGGTGGCCTATAAAACGGGGGAGGGGAGGGGCATCACCGGCCGCTAACCCCTGACCCCGGGAGCACGGCCCGGACAGGCGGCTCCTGGCCCGGGACCCGAGGCCCCACTGCCTGGGTGGGCCGGGCTCCGCTCGGTGACTTTTGGATGAATGCGGCCAGGGCTGCTCCGGGCACGGGGGGGGGGGGGGGCACAAAATGCAGCATCCTTCCGTCAGGGCCGAAGCCCGCTGGAAGCGCAGAGTTCGCCCCGTCCCGACGCGGAGGAGGCCCCGGGCCGGCTGGCACACTCACCGAGGCGTCCCGGGCCACACACGAGGCTGCCTCCTCCCCCTTCCCCTGCTCTGCTCAGCCAGCCATGGCAGAGGCAGCCTTGCAGAACTGAGCTGGCCCAGCAGGAGCTCCGCTGTGGTCTCAGGCCCTCCGGGGGGGCCGTAAGGGGGTCTCTGTATGGACCCTAAATGCAGAGAACACCCCCTCCAGCCAGGGAGGAGCAGCAGAGCCCGCTCTGTGCCTTGGGGGCCCCCGCACAGGGGGAAGTGGACAGAGGGCACCCCCCCCCCCAGCCTCCATCCTCCTCTGCTCAAGCTGGAAGAGTCCTGGATTCAAATCTCTGCTCTGCCCTTGGAGGCTCGGCCATCTTACACAGGTCACTCCCACTTCCTGCTCTATTCAGCGAGGAGGTTCCCAAGGTCCCCGACTCTGCGGGACCCCCTGCTTATGCCCCCCCAACTACACAGAGAGGGGCCCGAGTGCCTCCCCGGCACTCTGCAGCCTCAGAGGAAAAGGAAGGGGGAGCGGATCTGGCCCCTCTGGCCCAGCACTAACCACCTGCCTTCCTGGTCTGCCCAGAGAGGAAATCAGATCAGAAATCCCCTCAGCTCCCTCCGGAGCCCGTGGCCCATAGTGATAGCAACAAAGAGGAGAAGAAATCACAACACCGTAAGGAGAGCAGCTGACCTTCTGCAGCTAGACAGGCAGAGTCTTTAACTGACAGCATCCCATTTAACAGAAAAGGAAGCTGAGGCTCTCAGAGGAAGCCGCCACGGAATTCGAACCCAGGCTCTCCTGAGGCCAAAGCCAATGCTCTCTGCACTAAGCTAGGCAGGGAGATGCAGGCAGGCCGGGCACACTTTCCCGCCAGGACGTCCTGGCGGGGCCGGGCACGCTGGGCACTTGCCCTGGGTCAGGCAGCTGCCCGTCCCAGTGATGCAGAGGCCCTTCACTCTGCCAGCCCAGAGGAGCCTCCCAGAGTCCCCAGGCAGGGCAGGAAACCCCCAATCTATTAAAAACATGGAGAACGCCGCGCTTCCTCTCCCCGGAGCACAGGCAGAAAGGCTTGAGTGATGAGTGCGCCGGGCCCTGGCCCATCCGTCAGGCCACCCGGTGCGCCTCATCTGCGAGGGCATTGATAGCTGGGTCATTGGCAGCAGCGGGGAGGATGCCCCACAGACCGGCTACTGCCTCATTGATCGAAAGGCAAATCCCGCCGGGGGCCGAGGCTGCAGAGGAGTCCGTGCCGTTTACGGATCTCTCTCCCTGCCGAGAGAAGCGCGGGAGACCAAGCAGCAGCAGCCGCTCCCTGGGGCTGCTCTCTCCCTGGAGGTTCCGTGGCTCCCTGCTCCTGCTCACAATTTTAGCCCGCCGGACGCCCTCTTATCTCCGACCTTGTTTCATTTCTCCCATTTTTTCCTCTTTCCCTTAGTAGGACCAAGGCTCAGGCAGGGGAGGAGATTTGGGGGGGGGGGCAGACGGCTGGACTGGCACCCTCACTTACATGCTGCGCAGGACTGGGATGCCTTCTTACCCTTAACCCTGGCTGCCTCTTCCAGGAAGTCGGCCTTGATTCCCCCCGATCTCGCAGGGCATGTTGCCTTCTGGGGAGGCTGGAGCAGTAATCTCCGTGCCATAAGGAAGTTTCCCAGGTGGAGAAGCTCCCCTCTCCTGATGCACCAAAAAGAAATTTCGAGGTACTTGGGGTATGGAGAGTTGAAGGGACTCAGCCTGAGTCACACAACCAGAATGATCATTTATTTATTTATTTGCTGAGGCAATTGGGGTTAAGTGACTTGCCCAAGATCCTACAGCCAAGAAGTGTTACGTGTCTGAGGTTAGATTTGAATTCAGGTCTTTTGACTTTGGGGCTGGTGCTCTATCCACTGCGCCCCCTCGCTGCCCCATCTGATTGGACCTCAATTCCAACATTCCTAGTTCCAGCCTCCCGAAGCCCCCAATTAGGGGTCCTTGCAAGGGGAACCAATCTCTTTGCTCAGAAAGCTGTTTCTCTTCCTCCTTCTTGCCCTGACTTCTCTCACCAGGCCATCCTACCCAAGGGAAGGGGCCTTGAGGGTCCCAAAGCATCGATTTCATGCCATCTCTGTGACCGGTGCTGCTGATACGCCAGGGAAAGCTGCAGAGACCCTGCCCACAGAGGGCCTCCAGTCTCCTAAGAGAAAGTGGGGGAGAGCGAGGCAAGGGGACATGCAGGCAGAGTAGGGGGAACGAGAGACAAGAAGGGAGGGAGGCGGGGTCACCTACTGGTGCAATCAGAGACTGAATGAAGGCAGAGATAGCCTCGTTATCAAATCTGCAGATTCAGAAAGCATCTATTAAGCACCTACCGTGTGCCGAACAAAACCAGCTCCTGCTCTGGAGGAGCTCATGCTTTACCGAAAGTCCCAACCCCAAGGTTAAGGGGAACCAACGCAGCGCTCACGGAGAGTCAGCATTCGGCAAAAGCGTTGTTCCAAAGCGGGAATCCAGCGGAGATGAATGTAAAGTCTTAGACATGGGTCCAAAAAATCAACTTCACACGTACAAAAGACAGACAGTGTCGCTGAGCACAGTCTCAAAAAGGACTGAAGGGTTTTCTGGGACACCCAGCTCGGGGGAAGTGGACGACGTGCTGCGGCAGTCCCAGAAGTCCTAGGCTTTGAAGGGGACCCCAGGAAGCATCAGGAGAGATCTGACGCTCAGGACTAGAGAGGTCTGTTTTATCCAACCCCAAGCGGGTTCGAGGAAGAGACGGGCTTTAGCCGCAGAGGGGAGAGGAAGGGGGCTCCAGGCGGACATCCTCTCTGTGGGTGCGAGTCTGTCTCTTAAGGCCCCAGCTTGTCACAGACTTCCCTCAAAGGCTTCCAAAGAACAGAAGGAAACTCGGGACTGGGGGAAATGGGAGGCCCTTTATGCACAGGGTCCCAGCTCAGGGGTTGGACAGGGAATCACAACAATAGCAAGTCCCCTTCTTTAGCCTTTTGCTGTTTAGAAAGAGTTTTGAGTCCCCTCATCCAGCTTTCACAGCAGGTAAGGAAGGTGCTGTTATTATACCCATTTCACAGATGAGGCTAGGAGAAGTTAAATAACATTCTCAGGGTCATACAGCTTCTGAGGGAAGATCTGAACTTGCCTTCCAGGTCAGCGCTCCGTTGACCATCCCCTACCATGTTCATGGTAGTGAAGGACCCGCTGGCCCCCAAAGGCCGTAACAGAGTCAAAGCTGTCACTGACTCCAAGACACCTGGAGCATTTAGAGTCAAGGGATCTGAGTTCAAATTCTGCCTCATTGCTTCCTATCTTCCTGATGATTTAGCAAATCCCACTGCCTCTCTGGGCCTCAGTTTCCCCATCTGTAAAATGAAAGGGTTGAATGAAATGGCCTCTGGGGTCCTTAAGGCCATGATTCTATGGCCTCAGTTTCCCTACTTGTAAAAAGAGCGAGGTGGACTAGGATTCTTCTGTCTCCAGAATTATTCACCGGGATCCTACAAAAACCTGCCCTGCTATTTACAGCCAGAGTGATCTGGCACAAGTCACTGCCACCCTGGGCCTCAATTTCCCCACCTGTCAAATGAAGCAATTGGAACTCTGCTTCTGTGCCTTGCCTGAAACATGGCCCAAAGGGGAACCAAAGGGACTGGGGGGGGCAAAGGTGGGCCTGAATCCCCCAGCTCCCAGCCAGGGCTTCCAGGGGAAGGGGCTGGCGCATCTGTGGGGGAATCACAGCCCCATCTCTCCAGAGGCAAGGGGCATGTCTGGGCAGCGCCAGTCACGCTGGGTGAGCCCCACCCCCCACATCACATCTGGGCAGAAATCCAGTCTCTGATTTATGCCCAATAAGCATTAGAAGTACAGAGGCTTCCTGGGAAAGCGAGACGCTTCTCTTCCCCCCAGCAGCCTTGTGACTCTGGGGACGAGGAAGAGGAGGAGGAGGAAGAGGAGGAGGAAAGAAGAGAAAGAGGAGGGGAGGAAGAAGAAGAGGAAGAGGAGGAGGAGGAAAAAGAAGAGGAGGAGGAAGAGGAAGAGACAGAGATGGAAGGAGAAAGAAGAGGAAGAGGAGGAGCTGGGAAAGACATGAGGCAGGGAGACCACCCAGAAGACCACTTCTGCTGGCCAGCAACACCGGCAGCCCCTAATCTGAACCTGGCCTGTGGGGCTCAGACGCCCCTGGACGAGCCTGTCTCCTGTCCCGGTCTCGGGCTGATCCCCTTCTGGCCTCCAGGGCTGTGACTCTGACCCCTCCTGGCCTCCCGGCCTCCTCAGCGCCCCGTCAGGCCGGGATGATGGCCACAGGCTCATGAGGCCGCTGTCACGCGGTGAGAGCGAAGGAAGCCGCAGGGCCCAGCCTCCCTTCTCCTCAGGCCCGAGAAGCTTCCTCCCTCTCCAGTGCAGCTGTCACGACCATGAGGCTCCCGAGAGCGCCCTGCCAGCCTGGCACAGGGGCCCAGGGCGCTCGGCTGGCGCCGCTCAGGCAGCCCGCACGGGCAGCACTTGGCAGCCTGGGCTCCGGAGCGCTCCCCGGATTAGCATACCTGCCCTGGCTAAGGACTGATGCATAATGCATGGGCAGGAAATCAGGGAAGCGATTAACTCGCAGGGCCCAGAAAAACCGCCCGACTCCTGCGGGTGCATTAGGAGTGACAGCTGCGGCTCGGGGGCACGGCACCCCGAGGCTGGGACCAGAGCAGAGAGACCCTGGACTAGTCCCTTTACCTACAGAGAGAACGTCTCCTGCAAGCCGGCCCGGTCCATCTGGGGCGAGGGCTGAGTGGGGAGCTAAGAGGGGCAGGGCTGGGTTTCCCCAGGAGGGGAGAAGCCCCCCACTCCCTCTCCCCTCCTCTCCTTCCAACAGTGCCCACTGAGCCGCTGAAGCTTTAGGCAGGGGCACCTGCATTTCCAATAAGGATTTAAAATGAATGACTGGTAGTGAAAAGGGGGCAGAAGAGAAGGGAAAGGGCATTTTGCCAGTCCTGGGAAACGTCCAGGCTGTGGGCGCTTGTGGGGCACAGAACAGACCCCTCCAATTCACGCCTTGCCCCTATGGCGGTGAACCTTGAAACCATTCATCCCCCATTGTGGATCTCTCACTCAATCTCCCTGGCCTCAGTTTCCCTGTCTGTAAAATGAGAGGCTGGACTTGATCCGTGGGATTCCTTCACATCCCACTCCAGCCCAGCTAGAGAGAGCGGGGGGTAAGAGCCGGACCCCCAGCCCGGAAGGAGATGGCCCCTTCTCTCAGGGTTGGCCGTCAGCTCCTCCCTGACAAGCCGGGGGCCCAGAAGGCAGGACACAGGCCTGGGGCCCGGGCAGCCAGGGCCGGGGGGGAGGAGAGCCAAGAGAGACACAGAGGAAGCCCCATTTAAAGCTGATCCAGTCGGGGACTGGGCGAGCCCTTTAACCCCTCAAGGCCCCGGGCAGCCAAGCTATCTGCCAGTGCCAGTGCCAGCCCTTGTGGCCGGGCCAAGGGCACCCTGGGAGCTCTAGCTCCCTTCTGTAGGGGCTGCGCCCCTGGGAAGTGACCGCTGGTCCAGGGCCCCCCTCAGCCACGGCCGTACAGCCTCTCAAGGCAAACAGGAAAGGGTTCCTGCCCTCCCAGAGCTTACACTCTCCTGAGAGATCTAGAGCAGAGCAGGAATGGCGACAGGCACAAAAGCAAGTACCCAAAACCCGCCTTGTCCGACTCTGCGTGACCCACTGGGGGCTCTCTTGGCAAAGACCCTGGAGCGACTGGCCACCCACCTCCTTCTCCAGCTCATTTTATAGATGGGGAAACTGAGACAGGGTGGGGGAAGGGTCCCCCAGCTAGGAAGTGTCCGAGGCAGGATTCGAATCCCAGCCTCCTGACTCCAGGCCCGATGCTCTGTCCAGGGAATGAGCTCCCTGAGATTGTCACAGGACTCAGTGCCAGTCCTTGGGCTTCCCTTTCTTCCTACCCTGAGCCCCGGCCCGACTCCTGCCTGCGGCCCCAGAATGCACCTCTGGAGAGGGCCCTCGCCCGGGGATTTGGGCCTTGGGACCTTCCTGCTCTCGGTCTGCCCCCCCCCAGGAGGGGGCGCCTCGGACACCTGGCCCCTTCCCCTGCTCTCCTTCCCAAGGTAGGCAGGGGCCGTGGGGCCAAATGGCAGTAATTAATAACAAGGCCTCGATTTTCAGAGACTCCTGAAACTCAATTTCCGCCAACAAGAGGGGAGGGGCGGCTGCCTTGATCTGAGTCTGAGCGGGAGGGAGGCAGAAGCGGCAGCTTGTAGGGAGCCTCCGAGACCTCGAAGTCGCGGGAAGATGAGGGGGTTTGCCCCAAACTCATCGAAAAGGGGCAAATGACAAACCTCCTGCCATCCCGTGCCCCCCGCAGAGCGGAGACGGCCCAACGGGTAAGATGGGGGGATGTACACCCCGGCACAGAGAGGGGGCCACTCATAGCTGGCAACTCCGGGCGAGACAAAGGCAGCATTAAGGGCCCCCTCCTCGGGATGGAGGGAGAAGAGGCCCACGGGGACCCAGGGTGCCTCCCAAGCCCGCTTGGGCCGGGGAGGAACAAGGGCAGCTGCTGCGACCCACAGCCAGGGCCCAGAGGTCTCCCGGGGCCACCGGCCAGGGTGGTGGATGGGGTCCCAGTGAGGAAGAGGAGGGAGGTAAAATGAAGAGGAAGAAGGGAGCTCAGGGGAGGAAGAAGGCCCAGGCTTCGGGGCCGCCAAGAGGGCCCCCGTCGGCGCACCTGCACCTGTACTCGCGTAAGTCAGAGAGGACGGCTCTCCCTCCCCTCGCCGCCCTGTCCCTTCTCTTCATCCGTCCAGCGGCCCTCACACCCAGGCTCCTGCTGCAGGGACTGAGAGGAGCCCAGGCGGAGGAGCCGACAGCATCCAACCCAGCCCCTCGTTACAAGGAGGAGGAGCCCGGGACTGAGAGGCTGCAAGGGGCTCCTCCAAGGTCCCCCTTAGAGAAGGCAGGGAAGGTGCCATCGAGTGGGGGGAAGTACTCACTCACAAACATTGGCTAAGAGAGGAGGTGCCCACAGCGGGGAGCCAAGCTAGCCCAGAAGGAGGCGGGGCGCGTCCCCGGCTGGCCCGAGGCGGCTGGGGAGCAGGGAAACCGTCCTCCGGCTGGGGACGCTGCCCCCCCCTGGAGAGGGTCACCGGGCAGGGGGCACCGAATCCGAGGTCTGAGTTGGCGCCTCGGGCAAGCATCATCATTCTGCCCAGTGCCGGGCACACGGGAGGCGCGGCTCACCTGCTCGCTGACCCGGCTTGGCTCAAACGGTCCCTGCCGGCTCTTACCCTGGCCCCACGACCCTCGTAATGAGGAGAAAAGTAGCGGGAGGGCGCCCCTTCCCCATGCAGCGTCCACAGCCGGTAACAGCGGCACTGACCGCTCCGCTCGCGGCCCCCCGGAGCCAGCGGCCCCATTGCAGAGATCAGAAGGGAGAGGCCCCGAGGGGTTAAGTGATTCGCCCCGAGCCGCGGAGCCCACCTCGGAGGGGATTCTCACCCCGGCCTTCCTGCCGAGACACTTCAGGGAGCCTCCCTCTAATGCTATTAGCCAGCTAAGTCTGACATTTGCCAGAGAAGTCTGGCTCCCGCCCAGCTATTATTAGACTCCAAGTGTGTGGCGAGGCCTTTTAAGTCCAATTAATGATGTGAGACAGGCGTGGAAGGGGAGGGGGAGGGGGCAAAGGGCCCGTCCTCGGGAGGACCACGGGGTCCCGCAGAGAGGGCGCCCCGAAGGGCAGAGGCCCCGGCCCCGGTCCACGTGGGGCACGTGTGCGATGGAGACGGGAGGGGAGGGAGCCGCGGGAGGGGAGGGGGCCGCGGGAGGGGAGGGGGCCGCGGAGCTCCTGCTGCCTGTCATCTCTGTCTGGCAGGACATAACTCACTGCGCTAAAGCCTGCAGGATCAGAGACTGAAACGATCCCATAAAGAAAAGCAACTTCGGAGGGCTAATTTGATGTGGACGCCACAACAAGGGAGGAAAAAGGGCTCCTGGCAAGCGGGGCAGCCAATTAAACAGTTTAACAAGGGCTGTTTTATTATTATCGTCACTCTTCCCCCCGACTCGGGGACCACTCCCCCCTCAGGCTGAGCTCGCGAGGTAGCTACGGCTCAGGAGGGCCAGCCAGGGAGGATTCTGGGCCGGCAGCTCCGGACACCGGGGGCTGGGCAAGCGGCGGCCGTGGCTGGGCCTCCCACGCCGACCTCCATCTCCGGTTCTTGCTCTTCCATCAAGCGGTCCCGAAAGGAGAAGTTAGACTTCATGATGGTGCTCTTCGAGGCTGGAAGAGAGTCAGTACAGAAGCCCCAAGGGACAAAGCCCGGCCTTCTGGGAGGCCTCGACCTCGAGGAGCCCGGACGCTGCCAGACACGGTGGAAGGGCGATGTGGATAAGCGGGCTGGGCTCCCAAAGGCCACCCTCGGGATCTGGGGGCAGCCACAGACTCACCATCAAGGAGACCCTGGGAAGAGACTGATCAGAAGGGGAAAGGAGGGCAGGAGGGAGGGAGAGGAGGAGGAGAGGGAAGGGAGGAAGAGCAGGGAGGAGCAAGCACAGGGGTACAGAGCCTCCAAACAAGTCACCACGCAGAGACAGGGGCCAGGTGTATTGGCTCTGCCAGGACTCTGGCTCCAAGGATGGGCCTTCACCAAGCCTACAGTCCAGCCCTGAGCCTCAACCTCCCAATGAGGGAAAAGAGCCCTGGGAGTCTCCCCTGCGGGACTGAAAACCAGCTGCATGGTGGCCCCTGCTGCTCCCTTACCAGGGTTTCCGAGGAGCTGTCCAGAGGCCTCATTTGGGCTTCTCAGAGAGGAGCCATTATTGATTCCCATTTTGCAGATGGAAAACTGAGTCTGAGAGACATGCCCTGACACACCCCAGGGCCCACGTAAGCGTCTGGGGCCACACCTGCACTGGGATCTTCCTGGGTGTCTGAGCCACTCAGCCAAGCCCCTCGGAGATGGGCAGGGGAGAGCCCGTGGCCCAGGCTGCGGCCCTCCGCTGAGCCAGCAGCAGCACTGACGAAGCTCCCACTGGGCAACAAACAGCGAGCCCTGAAGGAGGCAAAAGCCGGCCCTGCCCTCAAGGGGCTTCCAGTCTAAAGGAGATGGATCCCGGATGAAGCCAGATGCTGGGGCCTGACCCTGAGCCAGGACTCCCTCCCACAGGGCTGGGGGAAAGTCAGGAGGATCAGAATCCAGAGCAAAGAGAGTCAGGCAGATACGGGTTCAAATGCCAGTGACCCTGAGCAGCTGCCTCCATCTCCTCATCTGGAAAATGGGGGCAAGTGTCCCAAAAGTACCAGGCTGCTACAAGGAAAGCCCAAGCTCCTGGGTCACTGGAGGCCCCACTGGCCCACACCCCAGAAGGACAAGGCACCGGGCAATAAGAGAGACGCCACCCAGGGGGTCTCGGGGCCTCTGACACTAGAGCTGGGCCACTTTCCGCTCTCTGCCCAGGAGACGCTTGTCTCTGTCTGTCTCCCCCCACCCCTGTCTGTCTGTCTGTCTGTCTTGATTCTCTCTCTCTGTGTCTCTAACCCTCATACATGTGCCATGAGGAGGGTGTGATGGCACGCTGCCTGGGAAAA
>JAJPUD010022653.1:0-15224 GCA_023553655.1 Myrmecobius fasciatus | reverse complement strand
TGAAAGAAAGAAAGAAAGAAAGAAAGAAAGAAAGAAAGAAAGAAAGAAAAAGAAAGGAGGGAGGGAGGGGAGGGAGGGAGAGAGAGAGAGCCAGAAGTTAAACATTTACCAAAAATACCACAATTGACAACCCATGCCATTATAGAGATCTATGCAATGCCATCATTAGGAGTCTTAGTTTTCTTCAAATCTCCGAAAGGAGACCATCTCTAATCCTTATAATTATTAAGATCCTCTCTCTCCTCTCTCTCTCTCTCTCTCTCTCTCTCTCTCTCTCTCTCTCTCTCTCTCTCTCTCTCCCTCTCTCTCTCTCTCTTTCTCTGTCTCTCTCTCTGTCTCTGTCTCTGTCTCTCTGTCTCTCTCTCTCTGTCTCTCTCTCTCAATTACTTCATATTTTTGATACAGACTTATTTTTTTTCCTTTGTATTACTAGTCCAAGATGGTGGTGGAGTCCTAAGAATTGATCACTCAAACAGGGTAAAGTGGGGTGAGAGGTGGGAGTGGATGTGAAGGGGAGTTAGCAATTGCCATCCTTATAATTTTTGGTTTGCCATAGCAACATCTAAGAAATTCTAGAACATTAATAACAAATTTTCTACCTCATGTATATTTCTCTTTTCAAGAAATGCTTTGAAATGTATCTCCTTCCCATTAACAATCAGGCAAGAGCATCCCCTTACCTTCTGTTATGGTCCATGAGTGAAATTTGATTTGTGACTTGTGGCTTTGGGGAAGAGAATGATTAGCACACTACTTGGCGGACAAGAGATGTCTCATAGAAGGCCTGCTGTGCAGCTTGTAAAGTACAGCAGCTGTGGCCTGTTTTCCCTAATACGTGACATATTTCTTTGGCCACCAGCCAGTTTGAGCTGTACCCAACACTTCTCCCATCCTTCCTGTGGCTCCAGAATCCTTTGTAAGTGCTACTTGAGATTTCAGTCCACTCCAACTCAAGCCCCTTGCTCTTTTCCTCCCTTTAATGTGTAGGCATTCCACCCCTAATTAATTAACCCAACACCAACTTCATCTTTATGTTACTAGGACCTTCCCACACTTTGCCCCTTTATGCAGCCTGGGGACGTCAGCACATTCCTGACTTCATCACTTGTCAACTCCCTTTCTGTTAAAGACTGGGATCCCCTTTCACTGACCTATGTTCTGATTTTGATCTTACTCAAAAACATTCCACTTCAAGGGACAGTAACAAATGCCACCAACCTTCTCTCTGTCTTGTTTCTGCATGTTCATTGAGCAAATTTTAATTATATATCAAGAGAGGAAGAGATGAAGCCTTAAATAAATATAGCACACAAATTCATTAATATTTTTTTCTCTATGAAGCACGTCTAGCTTGGTCTCAATGGTAAGGCTTCAAAATCCTTTTCACATTCAAAATTCAGTATTCAGGGAAAAGTTGTGAAAATTTTGTAAGTTCACATGATTCCATTTGGGAACACATCTGTATGGTTGATATAGAAAGTCACCAAATACCTCTTGCTAAAAGGAAGAGAAAATAATAAATACAAAATAGAAGGGCACAGGTGAATGAAAGACCCTCTTCTTTATCCATCCTCTTCCCTGAATGGCACAAGAAGCCCCCCATCTCTGCATGGTTTATTACTATGTATTCACTTAGTCAATTACATAGAAAAATAGTACATGATGCCCAAAGGAAATCAGAGGCTTCGTTTTCTGAAAGGACAGAAAAAGGCCATGTCTTCATTCTGTTTTCACATAATAAAAGTGAAATATTTCTCCCTTTTATTTAAAAACATGTATGTAAGAGTAGATCCTTTTGTGTGTACATCCTTAATCTGCACTGTCCTTTACATATCCAGATACAGTGTTTTTCAGATACTACTAAAATTCTATCTCTAGAACACAATCTGACTTGTTTTTCCATTTGTTGATAAAGGCTTATGCTAAATTCAATTTAAGGAAGAATGTCCTAGCATTTAAAGATTTGTTAATTGAATGGACTTCCTTGGGAAGTAGTGACATGGTTATTATTAGAGTTTTCTAGAAAAACTAGACTTGTCAGGAATCTCAAAATAGAGATGTAACCAGGAATATATAAATGAGATGTTGTCTCTCAGCCCTGAAATTTAAAGGGATCTAAGATAACTTCAGCAGGATAAATATACAATATTCATTGAGTTTCATAACCAATTAGTAAGATTAATTTGCAAATTAATAAAATAAAATTATAAAGATTCCACTTCTTCCCTTCCTAACCCACTTTCTTTGAATTTAAAAAATTCCATTATATCTCTGTGTCAAGGAAATTCATTTTTGCAACAGAAATGGAACTAAATGACGCAAAGTTTCCTCCAACACTAAATTTCTGTGTTATATGAAGCCAGTTGACTATATTCTCTTGCCTTGGCTGCCACATGACCAACAAATATATGTTCATAAAGAAGACTTATTTGTCTTACCATTTTAAACAGAATCTCTTTAAGGGTTGAGAAAATGTCAACATTTTTGTATATGACAGTGTGTCTATTTAATAAAGCTGGTGCTGAAGCCTGACCTATTAACTCTTAACTTTGCGACCTATACATATAGTACCTGGTTTATTAAGTTGGAAATTCACTAACTTATAGTATTTGGAGCTGGAAAGAATCTTAATAGCAACTATTCCAATCACTTCATTTTATAGATGAGAAAAATGTAAACCTTAAAAGGATAAATTAAATAGCCCAAACTCATGTAAGGAGTACATGACAAAGGCAGGATTCAAAAGAAATTATCTGACTCTAAAAACAGAACATTTTTCCATTGTACTATATTACCTGTGAAAGTCACTTCTTAAGTGGATTTGAACCTGCCTGGTATATTTCTTCCAGAATTAAGCCTAAGTTATTTCTTTATGCAGAGTTTATCAGAAATTAAATATTATACTTCCTAATTGACAGGCAGCACAACCGTTAGGGAGCCAAACTTTGAGACAGAAAAAAGTAACTTCAAATTCAGCTGCTAACATGTTGTGTGATCAGTGGGCAAATCATTTAATCTTTCAATATCTCAGACAGCTCTTTAAGACTGGAAATTAGAGGCAGATGCTAATCTTCATTGATAATTTCTTTCCATTGGAATTGGAAGGAAGGAAGGAAGAAAGGAAGGAAGGAAGGAAGGAAGGAAGGAAGGAAGGAAGGAAGGAAGGAAGGAAGGAAGGAAGGAAGGAAGGAAGGAAGGAAGAAAGAAGGAAGGAAAAAAAAGAGTTCCTAACTGGAGTTAGAAAGTTCAACACTGGGTCACTTCAACATATGTTAAGAACATAAGCACACTTGAATTTGAGTCCCAGTTGAAAATATTTGGCTCATAAAAAACTTCACTTTTTAAGATGTGATTCATTCCAAAAACTGTGTCTTAAAATGGATCAGTGTGGGATTAAATCTTGAGAGAGAATTCATTGCCTTTAAATCCTCCTTTCCTCTTAATTTCTCTAATACTGTGGCAGGGCCCAAAACTTTTGGCTCTTTACTCCTTATCTACTCCTATATCCAATCTGCAACTAAATCCTGTCAATTCTACCTTTGAAACTGAGGTAAATATGGTCAAGTGGCTTACTCAGCCTCATAGGCTAATATATGAGAGTGGATTTGTACTCATTTTTCTCATTCATAATAAAAGTAATACACATTTGCCAGCTTGAAGAATATATTAGAAAGAGCGTGGGATTGGAAGTAAGAACTGAGTTGAAGTGCTGATTTTGTCACTTCTCAGTTATTGGACAATTCTTTTAATATCTGAGTCCCACCTATAAAATGAGAATCTTAGACTGTATCAGGAGTTCTTAACTTGGAAATTATGAACTTTTTTGCTTTAAAATGTATTCTAAAGCCTAAATTTCAATGTAATTGGTTTCCTTTGTAGGCCTTTGTATTTTATTTTATGTAATTTAAAAACATTATTCTGAGAAGGGATTCATAGTTAGGCCTCATTAAAGAGGGTTTTTATGGTGAAGATCAAGGCCAAAGGGGCCTATGAGACTAAGAAAGTGAAAAACCTCTCAATAAGATAACCAGTGACCTCTTCTTTAAATCAATGCTCATATAAACTGCAAAACTGGGACAAGAGTAATACGCTAACAACCTCATAGGATTATGCTGAAAGAGAGCATTTTACAAACAATGAAGTATGCTATAAATGTGAGGTGATCAATATTAATATTATCATAATAATAGTTATTATATTTTCATGTCATAGCAAAAACATTGACATTAATGCTAAATATTGATATTTCTCACAATATACTGTGCTGTTATAAGATTACCTATGTTTTTAATATTTGAGAATATTTATAATTATGCATAATGGCTTATATATTTTAAAAATACATTAACCTTGATTCTGCACTTGAATTTAGCATCAGAAATCTGGAGTTCAGTTCCTGATTCTTCAAGGTGTATGGTCTTCCTTCATCAAGTCTCAACCTCAAAGGCTAAGTATTTTTATCTCTGAAATAGAAATGGTCAGTCACTAAGCATTTAATAAACATCTATCATATTCCAGGCACTTTTTCACAAAGTTTCAAGGAAAAATCAAGATAGTATTTTCACAACACTCTGTAAATCTTAAATTGTTATGTGAATACCAACTGTTATTAAAATATTTGAAAGTTAAGCTTTGTGGAACTGCATATTTATACACACACACATATACACACATACACATACACACACACACACACACACACACACACACACACACACACATACAAACATACAGGGTGCCAGCAGGTTACAATTGCTGCCACCTCTACCTAGACATTCTGTCAAATTTCAACTCAATTTGTTCAAAACAGATTTCATTCTATTTGTACCAAAACCTATATCTCCTACAAACTTCAGTAATTCTACAGAGAATAAAATCATCCATTCAGTCACCTAGCTTACATTTGAAGTCAGTTGTTGAATAAGTTTCTCTTTCAAATAATTGTTATGACAATAGAAAATAAATCAGGCAGTTTTTTACTTTCTTTATACTATCAAAAATTGCAAAAGATTTGCTTTAAAATAAAACATTTAAAGAGATCCATGCAACTATTTCAAACTGCTTCTTTGATTATAAGATTCTGAAATAATAGTCTCTAGGCACTGCTCATACATTGAAAAATATGATATCTGGAGAACAATTTAGGGAGGAAGATATTAAAAGAAAGTGAGTAGAAGGTGGTCCTCTGTTATCCTCTGATTGTCACCAGAAAAACACTTAAATCATAATACTACTCTGTTTCTGAAGCTGTCTTCTGTGTGTTTCTCTCTGTGTCTCTCTTTCTTTGTCTCTTTGTCTCTCCATCTGTCTGTTCTCTCTCTCTCTCTCTCTCTCACACACACACACACACACACACACACACACACACACACTCACACACACACGGAGTACTATATATTATGTAATGCATAATATATATTATATATATATATGTTTATATATATTTCACACTGATGATTGCTTAGAAGTAAAGCTGTGCTTCACCATGTTGCTTTTCCATCCATGCTCTTCTTCTGGATTGGTTTCATGAGTTGTTTTTATTTTTTTTTTACTATTCCAGTGGTGATTCTTAAAAAAAAAAAAGCCTTGCCAAAAATCCTCTTAATGCAAAGAATGGCCAGATGTGCTAACATAACACAGCCCCGATGAAACTCCTGACTTGTTTAAAATTCAAATAGTGTGACATCTTTTTACAGATCTGGCTCAGAAGAAGCATGGAAACAGCTTTTCTGCAACCTATAAGGCCAAAAAAGCACAAATTAGCTCTACACATTTTTTTTCTTTGACAGCATTCAGGAATGACGTGTGAAACATAGATATTGGCCAAAAACTTTGCAAACCATTGTATTTAATAACACAGCATCTGTTTTTAAGCCAAAAAGCTACTTAAGATTTATTACTTCAATACTCAATTTCTGAATTCCACTAAATTCTAGAAGTAGTCATAAATACCTACTATGTGTTAGGCACTGTACTTACATGATGAAAACAGCTAAAATGTCTTCAGGAGAGAGGATAAAGGATGGAGACACATGAAAACTAATAAGTGTGATATAGAGTAGAATGTAAAAGAGCAAAGAAGGATTTCAGATCAAACATTTTAAAACTGTGAAGAAGGGAGAGGTCATTTTACCATCTTCAATACGTTTTTATTTTTCCAAATACACATAAAGATAGTTTTCAACATTCATTTTTTTAAGATTTTTTGTTTCAAATTTTTCTCCCTCCCTACCTTACCTCCCCTTCCCTAAGGCAACAAGCATTCTTATACAGGTTTCCATATTTGTCATGTTGTACAAGAAAAATCATACCAAAAGGGAAAAAAACACAAAAATAAAAAGCAAAACAAAAAATTAAAATAATTATGCTTTGACCTATATTCAGTATCCATAATCTTCTCTCTGGATATGGATGGCATTTTTCATCTCAAGTCTTGAATTGTCTTGAATCACCATATTGCTGAGAAGAGCCAAGACCATCACAGTTGATCATCACATAATCTTGCTGTTACTATGTACAATGTTCTCTTGGTTCTGCTCACTTCACTAAGCATGAGTTCATGTAAGGTTGGGAAAGGTCATTTTTAACTAAGAAAATCAGGAAACGCTTCTTTAAAAAGAAGTGACAACCGAAGTGAGACAAACAAGAAAATATATATATGGTTTTTTTTACAAATAGCATTTATTATCTTTCCCTCTCACTTCCCAACAATAAAAACAGCCACTCTACTTTGAACAATAAAAAAAAAGAAAATTCTTAAAACAAATTCACATAGTCCACAAAACAAATTCTGGTATTGGGGCAGCTAGGTGGCGCAGTGGATAGAGCACCAGCCCTGAAGTCAGAAGGACTTGAGTTCAAATCTGGTCTCAGACACTTAACATTCCCTAGCTATGTGACCCTGGGCAGGTCACTTAACCTCAATTGCCTCAGCAAAAAGGCAAAAAAAAAAAAATCTGGTATTGGTCACATGAAATAATTTCTCATGCTTCATCATCAGTCCTCTGGAATTATATTCTATCATTATACTGATCAGAGGTCTATGGTCTTTTAAACTAACTCTTCTTTTTAATGTTGTTAACATTTTAAAAATTGTTCTAATCTATTCACTTTACTCTATATAGGTTTGGAGAAATCTTCCAACTTTCCTCTGAAACTGCTATTTCATCATTCCTTACAACATATGTCTTTCATTACATTCATGCACCATAACTAGTTTGATTATTGCCCAGTAGGTAGCCCCAACCCCATCTTAGTTTCAATTCAGAGCTATCAATTAAAAAGCTGTAATAAATGTTTTTGCATGTGAGTCTTTTTTCTCTTTCTTTTTATATTTTGAGGTATAAGCCTAGAAACTATGCCTGGTCCAAAAGTTATAGACAGTTTAGTGACTTCCGTGCACATAGTTCCAATGTTTTCTAAAATGGCTAGACTGTTTCAAATTCCACCAACAGTGTATTAGTTTTCCCACAATCCCTCCAATTGTAATTATTTTTTGCTAATCTAAGGAGTATGCAGTAGTAGAATCTCAGAATTCCTTTAATTTGCATTTCTTTTTTAGTAATTGAAAGTATTCTTTTCTATGACTAATGGTAGCTTCAGTTTCTTTTTTTGAAAACTTCCTGGTCATTTCCTTTGACCATTTATCTATTAGAATTGATTCAATAAGAGAAGGATGTTTCCTGGAGATAGAGGCAGAATATTCCAGGTGCTAGAATACATAACCGGCACAAACATATAGGAAGATAGTGATACTATTAGATCAGGGTAAGTTTTCATTGCCTAAAATACATGAAAGGAGATAACATGAAATAAATCTGGAAAGATAGATTGGATTCAGATCACAGAGGTTATAAAATGCCAGACTCAGAAATTTGTATTTCTCTTAAGAGTTAATGAGAAATCCTTGAGGATTTTTGATCAGCAAGGGAGAAGGAAGGTTTCAGAATCAGACTTTTGTTTTAAAAAAAATTATTTTGCCAGCTGTATGAAGGATAATCTTAAAGGAGAGGAAAGAAGTGGAGTGATCAGTTAGGAGACTATTGCAAAAGATCAGACAAGAAATAATGAAGGCCTGAATTAGGGTGATGACAGTGTGGGTGGAGATAAAGTGAAGGAAATGAAACATGTTGTATGACTAGAATTGATGGGATTGACAACTAATGGATATGAATGGGCAGCAAGAGAGAGAGGAGGAATCAAAGATAATTACAAAATTGAATGGATGGTAAAATGGCAGCATCATAAATAAGAATAGGGAAATTGGGAGGAGGAGCAGGATTTGAGGTAATAGAGATGATGTGTTCAGCTTTTAGACATAATGAACATGAGATGTTAATGGACCATCCAGTGGAGATGTTCTAAAGGCAGTTCAGAATTTGGAACTGGAACTCAGGAAAAAGATCAGGAATTGAGAATTAATTTACATAAACCAAAAGGAATGATGCCATGGCTATCTCTTCCTGAATCAAATATCTGGAGTACCAATGTTCACCAGATAAATGGGATTATCAATTCACATGAGCAAAAGATAATTTAGGGCTCAGAACAGTTCTCTGAATAAGTCAGTTCAGAGACAATGGTGCTATAATCAGGTGAAACATGGAAAAATAAAATTAAAGAAATAAATGTGTGCTAGAGGGGGAAATGATTCTACACACATGTTCTAAATATTTCTGCTTAGATTAATGTTTTCCTGCAAATATAGCTGGCTATCTTCTAATTCAGGGCAGATAATTAATTATATTTCACTATGGTTATAAATATGAATCTAAGTAAGTAAGGTATTTGGTCAACCATAAAGCCAAGATCTGTGAGTTATTCCAGAAAAAAAAATATTAAATAAGCAAGAAAACATTGGAACATCTTACTATAAAGCACTTAATAAGATATGTTTTATCACCAGAAACAGAATGAAATAAGAAAAATCTGGGTTCAAATTTTGCCTTAAACATTTACTATTTGTGCAATCTCCACTTAACCTCTCTCAATCTCAGTTTTTACACCTAAAAATAAGAGTAAAATAGCATAAATCTTAGTAACCGTAAGTCCAACTCCCTTATTTTACAAATGAGGAAACTGAGTCCCAGAAAAGTAAAGGGACTCACCCAGAATCACACAGTCTCTGCAGCAAGATTTCAATTTTTCTTTTCTTATTTCTAAGTCCTGCACTCTATACATGACATCTTAGTGTTATAGTAAAGCTCAAGTGAGATGTCTGTAAAATGTTTTGCATATTCTAAATTGCTATATAAATGTGTTTATTATGAAGCCAAAATCACGGTTAAATTTTCAGTGGTATCAATGTACAATGATAGGCAGCTATCAATTTAGCCTAGAGATAGATAGGTTTGTTTATCATAGTGATCTATATAAATCTATATAGCTATCTATATAAATATATCATACTCCTCCATCTTTGTCCATAAAACTGCCTTATCCCTTATTTGAGAAGTTACATAATAGAGTGGATAGAGTATTAGATCTGTACTCTAGAAGACCTGAGTGCAAATCTGACTATGTAACTGGACAACATATAACCCAGTTTGCCTCAGTTCCCTTATCTGTAAAATGAGGTGGAGAGAAAATGTCAAACTATTTCAGTATCTTTGTCAAGAAATGGCCAAATGGGATCACAAAGAGTCACACAAGACTGAAATAACTAAACAACCACATCTTTTATTTGGGACTTGAAAACAAATTGCTTTCCAAATGTTACTTGCTACCTTAGAAATATGCTTGACAAAACCTAATTTTTCACTTCTAGGAGCCAGAACTTTAATGAAAATGACTTAATACTAATACAACTAACTTTGAGCTCATAGTAGTCAAGAGAAAACACATACATACACATATTCTATGATGTTGAGCATGTGTTTTGTCTCAAGACTCCATCAAATGTAGAATGTGATTTATTAATAGCTGAGAGAATAAGGATAAAACCACTGCATAGATACATAAAGTGAGACAATTTATGAGTCCAGGAAAGAAACAGTAGAACTCAGTTGCCTGCTGCTGCTGCCTGAGAGGTGACCTAGGAAAGCCTAATGAACTGAGAAATTAAGTGGTTTTTCTGGTGTTTCTCTTCCTCTCCTCATTTTCTTGTAGAATCATAAGTCAAACTTAAATTAATTGTTACAAATTATCCCTATGTCATCTTGGAGGACACAATATCTTTTCTGCACACACACACATACACACACACACACGCACGCGCGCACAGTACTTGAGAAGAATTGGGTCAAGCTTGCAACATAAAGCTAGTGAGGCACATGTGTAGGGAATTCTTGGGATCAAGGATAACAAAAATAGAAGAGAGATTAGAATAATAGTATTGACTATATCTAGAAAAATTATCACAATGGCTGATCCCTCAAAATAACCAAATTCTTTGAATTCAACCAACAGAGCTTTCAATGACAAATTTATTGAGTAGAAGGGTGACATAGCCACTTGAGTAACTGAATCAAAGATGAATTGGAATGATGAGAGATGATGCAGAGAAACCAATAAAGAGGATAAAGCAATAGTCCATTTGAGAGGTGACAAGAGGTCCAACTAAGATAGAAGGAAAGATATAGGTGTGAGACATGTCAGAGATAGAGCAAGATTTATCATTTTCCTGAATGTGTGGGATGAGAAGTCAAGGATGACACCAAGGCTTCAAAACTGGGTGACTGGAGTGATAGTGTCCTTGACTAGAATAAGAAGTTCAGAATTTGGGGGTAAGAAGATGGGGAGAAGGAATACAATGGATTATCTTTTCCTCATATCAAGTTTGAGATGCCTATGGGTTATATAGTTTCAATGTCTAGTAGGCAGTTGATGACATGGGCCTGAAATTCAGGAAAGAAACTAGGACTAGAAATATTGAACTGGGAGTCATTAAAACAAAGCTAATAATTAAATACATGGGTGCTGATGAGGTCAATAAAGGGGGGGAGAATGAAAGGAAAAGGAAAGAAGAGGAGAGGAGAGAGGAACAGGGAAGGGAGCAGAAGGAAGGGGAGGAAAAGAGAAAGGATGGGAAAGGAGAGAGAAAAAGAGGAGAGGAGGGGGAGGAGGTGGGGAAGAGAGGAAAGAAGGATGGAGAAGAAGGGAGAAGAGGGGAAGGGAGAGACGACTGAAGGATGAAGGAAGGGGAGGAGTGGGGAGGAACCCAGGACTTAAGTAGCTGTGGAGTAGGATTAAGTAGCATTGGAGTATAACTATAGTTAGTGGGCATGCTGTGGATGATGATTCAGCAAATGAGACTGGGAAGAAATGGTCATACAGATAAGAATATATCCAAGAGGTCATAAAAACCCAGAGAAAGAAAAGAGTATTCAAAAGGAGAGTGTGTTTCATAGTGCCAAACACTATAAAGAAGATAAGAAGGTGAGGTCTAAGAAAAGGTCATTAAACATAACTAAGAAATCAGTTTTCCAAGTTTCTGTTTTTAGCTTCCATCTTTCTCTCAATTTCCTTAATCTGTAAAATGAGGGTAATAATTGCACATACCTTATAGTTGCTATGAGGCTTAAAGGAGTTAATACAAGTAGAGTTTTGAAAGTCTTAAAGCACTATATATTTTTTTATTATTATTATTAAACATTAAATGTCTTTTCCTGAAAATTTCTTTTATCCTTTTAATCTTCAAGTTTTGAATGCCACTATAGGCTTGTGTCTAAACAAGATTCATCCTTCTATTTTAAATAAAATCTTTTCTTCTTAAAAGTCCAAATATTGCAGATATCAAGTCAACTGTGTACGTGGTTCCCAAGGCTGGATGAATGAAACTTTGTAAAGAAGGCAAATAAAAAGTATCATCCATGTAATAACTAGCTTTGCCTGTCATTTTGGAAATCATATCAGCTCACAAAAATTGGAGAGAGCTCTTCCCATCTACACTGACCTCACATCTGCAATTATCAGACATCCAATTCCCACTTGGTGATCAATTTTCCATTGCTCCCTTCTTCAGTGGGCTCACAAAATAAATTATTCTGTGGTGTCTGTAGTCAGAGTTCTGCCTTACAGAGATTAAAACAAAAATGAGAAACATTTTCTCATCCACTTATGTCCTGAATTTCCCAAAATGTGACCTTATTTAAATGATATATCCAGAATTGAATGTTGGAACTTATCCTTTGTTGATAATCAATGGGGTTTTTCCCCTTGAGCTATATGGGTTGTTTGTTTGTTTGTTTGTTTCTCTCATGCACTTTGAGGGGCAAGTAGGTGGTACAATCCCTGGGTTTGGAATCAGGAAATCCTCAGTTCCAAAGAGACTTCAGATCCTTACTAGTTGTAAATGACTAAACCCTTATTTGTCTCAGCCTCTCATCTGTAAAACAGGAACACATTGGAGAAAGAAATGGAAAATCACGGGGGCGGAGCCAAGGTGGCACACTGCAGACAGTGTCCTCTGTGAGCTCCTGAGACCTTCCCTCAGACCCAGAAAAATTGAGCCTCCGAGCTGGTTCTGGAGTGAGGGCTCCACCAAACACTTGGACTACAACGCACTTCTATCAAATATCTACTTTGGAAGAACTTCTGAGGTCAGTTTTAGACGGGCAGGGGATCCAGCAGCAACCAGCGCTCAGATGCCAGTGTGTAGCTGGGGTGCAAGTCCGGGGCTGGGAAGGACCAGAAGATTTTAGGCTGCCAGGAAGTCCCTGGGAGACGCTTGGGCCACTTTGCTCTGCTTGCGAGCAGGTGCTTTGGCAGGTCTACCTTTGATAAAGGGTGGATTGAGAGCAGCTGAAAGTGTGGTCCTGGTGCGGATCTAGCCAGATCAGCCCCAGAAGGGAAGTCAACTAGGCAAATTGCCCCAGGGCAAATTGAAATTGCTGCTGCTGCTGCTGCTGCTGCTGCTGCTACTGCTGCTGCTGCTGCAGAATTCCCTGCTGGTGACTGATACCTCAGCTAAACATCATGAGCAAGAAGAAGAGAGCTCTCACCATAGACAGCTTTTACGGAGAGAAACTAGAGAAGTCCCCAGATCCTGAGATTCTGAAAAGAATCCCAGATAAAGCCACAAAGGTGGACTTAAGCTGGTCTCCCTTTCAGAAGGCTTACCTGGAAGATTGCATAAAGAATCTCAAAAGAGAGCTAGAAGAAGATTGGGGAAATAAACTGAGAGCAGTGCAAGAAGGAAATATCGCCCTGCAACAGAGATGTGAAAAACTGGAAAATAAGTCTGGTGAATTGGAAAAAGACAACAATTCACTGAAAAACAAAATTGGTGAATTGGAAAAAGTTGCCAACTCACTGGAAAATAAAAATAGTAATTGGTAAAAGACAACAATTCACTGAAAAACAAAATTAGTGAATTGGAAGAAGACAACAATTCACTGAAAAACAAAATTGGTGAATTGGAAAAAGTCACCAAATCACAAGAAAATAAAAATAGTGAATTGGTAAAAGACAACAATTCACTGAAAAACAAAATTGGTGAATTGGAAAAAGTCACCAATTCACTAGAAAATAAAAATAGTGAATTGGAAAAAGATAACAATTCACTGAAAAACAAAATTAGTGAATTGCAAAAAGACAACAATTCACTGAAAAATAAAATTGGCAAAATGGAAAAAGAATGCAATGAACCAAGAAATTCAATGGCCAGTTAGAAAAGGAGCTAAAAAAGATAGCTGAAGGAAATAATACCTTATAAATTAAAATTGAACAAATTGAAATGAATGACTCAATAAGACTTCAAGAATCAGTCAAACAAAAACAAAAACAAAATGAAAAAATAGAAGAAAATGTGAAATATCTCCTAGGAAAACAACTGACTTGGAAAACAGATCCAGGAGAGACAATCTAATGATTATTGGACTCCCTGAAAGTCACGACGAAAAAAAAAAGAACCTTGATTCTATCTTCCAGGAAATCATAAAAGAGAATTGCCCTGATGTTTTAGAATCAGAAGGCAAAATTGGCATTGAAAGAATTCACCGATCACCTCCTGAAAGAGACCCCAAAATTAAAACCCCAAGGAATATCGTGGCCAAATTTCAGGAATATCACACCAAGAATAAGATATTACAAGCTGCTAGAAAAAAACAGTTCAAATACCGAGGAAGTGTCATTAGAATTACACAGGATCTGTCAGCTTCCACATTGAAGGATTGAAGGGCCTGGAACCAGATATTCCGAAAGGCAAAAGAATGTGGATTACAGCCAAGAATAAGCTATTCAGCTAGAATGAGCATCATCTTCCAGGGAAGAAGATGGTCATTCAAGGATACAGGAGAATTTCACCTGTTTCTAATGAAAAGACCAGATCTGAACAAAAATTTGACCTCCAAACACAGAATTCTAGAGAAGCGTAAAAAGGTAAAAAGGAAAGAACTCTCGAGAACTATATCTCTACTAGGGGTATCCTTAAAGAATGGGGGTATAATTTGATTTTACTTTGATAATAATCGAAAAGAAATTAGAGGTGGAAGGTATATCATACTGTAAAAAAAAAAGGGGGGGAGGGGAAAGGAGGTAAAATAAAGTGAAAATAAAAAGGCGGTAAAATAAGGCAAAGTCTCCTGAAGAGACATAGAAAATCTAATATAATTGCGGGAAAGAAGGGAGGCTGATGAGTATTCTTACTCTCATTAGATTGGGCTCTAAAAGAGTATATCAGACGCATTTGATTTCAGGGAAAAACTTGGCCCTCTGTATAGGGAAGTAGGAGGGAAAGGAGGAAAAGAAAGGGATAAATTAATAGAAGGATTAGGGGAAAGGTGTAAAAAAAGAGGGAGGGTTCCAAAGGGGGAGGACTGTTAGAGGGAGGTGGTCATCAAAAACAAAATACTGGGGAGGGGGGAAGGGAATAAGGGGAAAGGGAAGAGAACGAAAATTGATCATGTGTTAGGGCATAAAAACCTCAAAATCAAATGCAGAAAAGCAGAAATAGTAAATGTATCCTTTTGAGATCATGATGCAATAAAACTCACATGTAATATAAGGGCAGGAGAAATTCCAAAGTTAATTTTTGGAATTAACTTCCAAAAGTTAATTGGAAATTAAATAATCCTATCCTGAAGAATGAATGGGTGAAAGCAAATTATAGACACAATCAATAATTTCAACCAGGATAATGACAATAAGGAGACAACATACCAAAATTTGCGGGATATGGCCAAAGCGGTTATAAGGGGTAACTTTATATCTCTAGATGCTTACTTGCATAAAATAGAAAAAGAGAAGATCAATGAATTAGGGTTACAATTAAAAAAAACTAGAGA
>JAJPUD010022652.1:7595-21071 GCA_023553655.1 Myrmecobius fasciatus | reverse complement strand
ATATAAATAGAGAGAGAGAGAGAGAAGAGAGAGTAAGGGAGAGACACAGACAGTGAGAAATTGATATGGACTGGACCTGCGATTTTATTAATATAAGGGACTCCTAAGTGAGTAAATTACCTCTATCAATATAGAGCAGAACTTGCTCTTCAACTTCTAGTCTTAGGGAGTCCCTATAATTATATATATATATATATATATATATATGTATGTATGTAAATATATATATATATATATAGTATGTATGCAATATAACTGTTGTTAAATAAATTGGGCAATCATCCACATAAAGATGATAGCTGAATAACCAGTGTGTCTGGGAATTGCTGGGTGTTTTCTCCTTTTAAATCACCAACAGTCCACCTCAGATAGACTTGATTCCCTGTCTCCAATCCCAAACCAACTCTGTCTCTGAATTTCAGTAAAATTTTGCAGAATAACAACAGTTGAATATGGGGAAATTGTGACTCCCCTTTGATGCATAGTATAGATTTTCCTTCTGTCCCCTTTAAAATTGAAAATGTAATGTAAAAAAATCTATCAGAGGTAGAAAATGATGGTATTTTTAAACCCACAACCTTTGTTTTGTTATTGAACTCTTATACTCACCAGCTCTTTAGCTACAAGCTCCAAAGGAAAGCTTGGGCAATTTGCTTGCAGTCATGCCTCAAAACACTCTGTTCCTACCCCGCCCTTTCCTCTACCAGTTGCAACTCCCCCTCCAAGTAATGGGCTATTTGAACATATCAGTGTATTTCAATGCATATTGAGCAAAAGGTATCATTAAATGTGATTGAAAATCAAACAACTATTTCATTAATGGACCTATTATCAGAAAACACAGTGGCATTCAAATACCAGCATGCTGTTACTATAGATACCCTGCTTTGCACCGTCCGCACACAGTTCTGAGGATCTGGTACAGCTGTTAACATCCTTTGATAGATATAATGATCCCAGGTATGCTAGATAATCTTTATTTTAATGCTTTGAATTGATGAAAATGGTGTAAATGCAAATTGCAGAGAAAAAAGAAGTGTAATTCATCCCATCCTAACAGTAATATTATTGCTTTAAAAAAAAATCACACACACACAAAATTCACCGATCTGTTTTTGTTTCCTGTTTCAGATAGGTAGAGTTCCTCTCATTTGGAGCAACCTTCATGGGGATGCTCTCATTCAGATCCATTTTTAAAATGGACACTCCTTTTCCACCCTCCATCAAAAGCTGGTTTGTTTTAGGAGTGGTCATTAGGAAACAGATTCAGAAATTATTTTGAATTAGAAAATTAAAAAAAAAGAATCTGAAGGTGTATAAAGCTAGACAGATGGAAAATATAGATAAAATTGTTTTAAAATATTCACTTTTTTAATCCTCACAGGATAAACCAAGTCAAGTATAAAGGTGATTTAATTCAATAAACATTTATTAAAAATCTACCTACTATGTGCTAGGTATTATGGTAAATACTAGGAAGACAAATATATTACAAAATATTCAAGCCAGAACAGAATATTGAAATAAACAACAGAATTGTTCCTTTGTTTCCTAGTCTTACTAAATGTATCTTTGACTAAATTATACTGTTTGGATATAAACTTTCCAAATATTTGTTTCAATGACTATAGCTATGTTAGCTTGACAAACAGACATGGAAATCCACAGAATGTGAGCAAGCAAAGAACAAGTACCCTTTAGGTGTCATATCTAAACTTCATGATAATGATGATGATGATGATTAAGATGGTAATGTTGATACTAATGGAGAAAAGTTGAATTGAATTAAGGGGAGTTTTTCTTTTTAAATTTTTGTCAATTATTAGCCTAGCACGTGAGAAGGAACTGAATAATTTTTCATGATAACACACAAAAGAGAGAACTCCAGTTACATTATTCCTGATTACCAGTAAATAATAGGGATGAAGCTGGCTATTTCTTGAAAGATGAAAAGCAGGACCAGGGGAAAGATTTTTATACTGACTAAAATCATGTAAAGAAACGCAATTAAAAAAATTTAACAACCTATATCAATGCAATGATTAATCATAACTCTAGAATCTAGCTTCTTAAATTGTGGTTTATGGCTCCATATGGGGTCTCATAAATGAATGTGGGAGTTGTGAAATTATGATTTATTATCAGCAAATGATTGATTTGTAAACCTATTTTATATACCCTATTTTATATTTATATATATTTTGTATATTTTATATACAAATTTATAAATTTGTCACACAAATTTCTTAGGTAAAAAGGAGTGACAAATGGGAAAAGTTTTAGAAGTTCTGCCCTAAAATATATGAGATGAATAAGTCTCCCTACCCTTTGGAGACAGTTGATGAACAACAGATGCAGGTTGAGACATGCTTTCATTCATGACCAATGTATGGATTTATTTTGTTTGACTACATTTATTTATTAAAAGGGAACATATTTTGGGGAAGAAGAGAAGGATATTTTAGGGGGAGGAGTGATGAAATGGGGAAAATAAAAGCTAAACAGCATCATTGAAACATTAGAATATACTCTAAAGAAAATATAAGGAAGATGAGACTATACAAACAAATAGGGTAGTATTGATGTCCTATCGTATAAAATTGAATAATCTAAATATAATAGGAATTCATAGTTTTATAAACATGTACACATAAATATACACACCCATAGTTTGTGTGTGTGTGTATGTGTGTGTGTGTGTGTGTGTGTGTGTGTGTATGTGTGTGATAGAGCATGTCTGGGTTTTTTCATTTCTACTAGGTTGAGAACTGCATACCAAAACATTCTCTTCGTGTTCCAGTCCACTGTGTGGAAGCTTGGGACAGCATCCTGATCACACATTTTAAGAGGATGAATATTCCTCTAATTAACTGCTGAGCCTTAAGTTCTGATGAATCAGGGGATCTTTAAAAGTGGAGACAGCTTACAGCTGTGCTCTTTTGACTATAGAACTTCAGGTGTTAAATTTGACCCCAGTGAATGGTAGAAAGGGGAGGATCCTTCTTGAAGCAATTGTGATTGTTAGCCTATCAATGTGGAAGCTAGTCCAAGAGGAATGAAGTAAAATTTAACTCAAAGGGGTCTTGCCTGAATTTTCCTTTTTGTGTTTACTTTTCATGAACTTGGGGAGGGATTTTTCTTGAAGATCTATTAAATTTGGAAGGTCTTATTGATATTAGCAACTTACAGAAGAAGCAGCACTAGAACTGGAGAGACACCACCAGAAAGAAGAGGGAGGCTGTTTTTGTCATTGGACACTACTCAGTGCCAAGGTAATATATGAATCAATGAATTAGCAGCATTATACACTTCTTTCTTTTCTGATAAGACTTAAAATATTTACCTTCAAACTGATTGGAATTATCTTTACTGAATATTGTTCTAATCATTTTGTTGATGTGTATAATACTGTGATTTTGCATTTTTCTCTGTATAGGAAAAAGCTACCTTTCCTATGAGAGAGTTCATAGTTACATATTGAATACTTGTTTCCTTTTATGGAACCTCTTAGACTTTTGAGATATGTCCTATTATAATTAGAAACATTTCCCTCTACATTCTGAAAGGGGTTTATTATTGGGTAAAAGACTGTGAATAAAGGGGAATGTAAATCCCCTAAATTAAAAGTATGGCTTTTCCAATAAATTAAAGTAAACTGGGTATAGAATAGGGAGTAGTATAGGTCAGCAGTTCCTTTTGATCAAGCCAGTTGGTGTCTTTGTCTTAGATATATCCACAAAACAAGAAAAAACAACAAGAAGAAATATATTTTCATATTACAAAATTTTGTAATTAATTGTTTTAGGGTGGTTATATTATCCCACTAAGGTCCTGAAGCAGGCAGTTAAATGGGCTTCCCAAGTGATGTTCAACATTTCTTTAAAATTTCTGAAAGCATTTGAACTTTGGAGGAAACCAACACTGAGCATGACAAAACTGTTATTCAGGAGATGTGATATAAAGTCCATCCATCAGGTGCATGTGCTGATCTAGCACCGACTGAGTCACTGAAAATTGTGCAGAGAATAAAGCCCTGAACTGAAGGACTAGTTTCAGGTCCTGGACCCTCATTTTAGTAGCTGTGTAACCCTGTGTAAATTTTTCTTCCCCAGTTTTAGTGTCTTCATTTATAAAATGAGAATGGCATTTGCATAACCACCTCTGTTTTAAGGATGAAATAAAACTATCACTATCAGATACATTGCCAATCTCAAAACTCAGCCAAACTCCAGCACACTCTTACAGCTTACTTCATATGAAAGATACTTTACAAATCATAAAGCCTATATAAATATGGACTATTATTATTATTTTCTTTCATATATTCTATCCAACAGCCAAAGGAATTTACTTTCATATTTCCCTAGTCCTCTCTCATTACCATTTCCTTCCTTCATGCTCTCCTTAAAGAGTGATTTTTATGCACTCTTGTCACTTCACAGACCTCCACATCCCCTATACCATCGATTCCAACTTGCTGAAGTCCTTCTCGTCTTTCAAAGTCAAACTTAGATTTTACCTTCTGCATGAAATTTTGTCTGCCTCTTAGACTTCTTCTTCCCCTTAGTTATTGTCTCTAAGATTGATCTTTCTCTCTTCAAATAATTCATGATATCCCTATCAGAAAATCATCATACTTTTTCTGAACCTCATTTGAACTCACCATGTTCTCCCACTGTATCAACATCATTGGTATATGTGCCATTTCCTCAATTATCTTGTGAGTTGCGAATGGGAATTGAGTTTAAATGAAATTATCTCTATATCCCCAGAAAGCTATGCACATTGAATGTGGGAATAAGCAAACAATTTTTTCTTTCTTTCTCTATACCTCAGTACTTTCTGAACTTTCTCATCTCTGTAGTTTTTCCCCTTTTTTTAATATATAAAATATTCCATTTTACTTGGCTTTGTTTCTTAGAATTTTGTAGCTGCAAATGCTACTCTTTTACTCTTAGAGAAAGTAAGTGAATCAATATTGCTAGTTCCAGAATATAAACATACAGACAGACATTTATATGTAACTCTATATGTAGGGTATGCCAAGGGAAGACTAGTACCTCTGGTATGATGGCTTACCCATTTTCAGGTTTGCTATCTACCTGACTCACCTTACTCTCATTTGTAGCTTCACAAAGTTGTAGCATAAGCAGTGGTCACATCCCAGGAAACCATTTCCACAAATGGGCTAAACTAGGTTGAGGGTAACCAAAGGCTCTCAAGTCCTTGATTGAGTTAGGGCCAAGAAGACATCTGAAGCATGCTCTGCAGAGTGTTGAAAGCTTTGATTAGATTTTGAAGATAATAAAAAATCGGTCCACCTCAAAGCATCACCAGTCATTTTGAGTCCATCCTGTCATTGAACTAGTAATGATTGTGGAAGAGTGAGGCTGATGACTGCATGCAATGTTGCCTCATTTAAATTCAATTTATGCATGAATCAAAAGGGATAATTTATATAATTTTACCATTTTCAGCTATCTCAGAGTCTTGTGGTGACAGGCAAATAATGAAGCAGCAGATGCAGATACACTGGAAACTCTAATCTTAACTTTGAACCCAGGCCATAGGATTGTCTTGTCACTGGAAACAATAGTGGGATCAGCAAGCCTCTGGGTATCTGAGCAGCCTTTTAAGGACACATTGCTTACCTCCTGGTGAAAGGAACTGGTTTTGAAAGATGCCCTAAAATCTCTGCTTATCCAAACCTGATATGCCTCCTGCAGCAGGAGGAGAATCCTACTCTATGGTCAAAATAAAATTTAAAAAGTACAAAAAATTCTTCAAAGATGATTTCATTCACCATTGGTATGTGGAATGAGTGCACTTTTATGGACAACACAAAATCCAATAGACTCGAAAGACAAACAACTTTTGTGAGAAACTTGGCAGGTATCACACTAAAATAGCAACCCTGAGTGAAAGAATGATAGCAAATGAAAGCCATCTTAGAAAAGTCCAAGCTGGGTGCACATTATTCTGGAGTGGTCACAGAGAAAGTGAGTATTTAAAACTGCTGTACATTTTGAATCGAATCTAATTTCGTCAACAAACTTGTATGCCTCCTAACAGAAATGAACGACGGACTTATGGCAACGTGATTGTCACTTGTAGGAAAGTTCTAAGTCATTATCATCAATATCTGTGTTCCTACCAAAATGAAGTATGATTAAGGTAAAGAAAAATTTTGTTAAGACTTGGAGACCCTCATCATCAATGTGCCAAGAGAGAACAACCTTATAATTATTGATGATTTTAATGTTAGAATAGGAACGGACTATCCAATATAGCAGGGAGTCTCTGGGAGGAATGGATTTGGAAACAGCAATAACAATAGTCACTTACTACTAAAGATCTGTACAACTAATGATCTCATGATGAATACTGTCTTCCATTTACCTAAATACAAAGAACTTCATGAATGAAGCCCCACAACAAAAACTGGTGTTTAATAGACCGTGTTGATGTGAGAAGAGAGATATAAATGCATGGCACAGTATGTTGGATTGATCATAACTAGTCCTCTCCAAGATAAATAATCACATTCAGTTCAACTAATTAAAGTGTCTTTCTAAGTAGCAATAGTTTGAAGCTAACTTGGAGGGAAAGTTTAACTGATACACAGTTGGCAACACTGGAGTAGAAAAGAAGTGGGCAATTTTCAGAGATTTGATATACTGCACTGCATTTTTTTTTATCTGGATCACATTTGCAAACCTCAAGACTGGTTTGCTGAAAATGATGGGGAAATTCAGAAGCTGCTTAATGAAAAACAAGAACTCCACAGGGTTTACCACTAGGATAGTCTCTGTCTCTATAAAGGCAATGTTCAACTCCATCAAAAGTAAAGTACAAGCAAAGCTGAGAGAATCAGAATTCTTGGCTCAGTATGAAGGCAGATGAAATGCAGTTTCACACTGAGAGTAACAATCAAACAAACAATAACACTTTATTATGCCTAGAAGGCTATACATTGGCCAAAGCTCTTTGCTGCATCTCTACTCAATGCTGATGAGGTCATATTAATTAGCAATAAGGAAAGGATCCTGGAGAGATGGCCTGAACACTTCCACAATGTTTTTTGTTAAATTCTGATTATTTGGAAAAACATAATTAAAAAAAGAAAGAAAAGGGAAAAAACAGAATAAAATAGAACATTGTCTTGGGCTCAGCAGAACATCAGGGAGGATTCAAAATGTATAACGATAAATTACCCCGTGAAGAAAGGATATATGATGGTAGAAGAAATTATATTAATGAGTGTCCATCTTTTCTGTGCATACTATTCTTTTCTTCTCTTTTATGTGCTTTTTTAGCTTTATCCTTCCCCCCCTCCCCACTTAATGCCTCCTACCTCCTCCATGCAGGCTTTGGTTAATCACAGATATATTTATCTATACATATATAGATATATACACAAACACACATGTACATACACACATACCATCCCTCCCTGGTTTAGGTATCAGCACCATTTAATATTACTCTTTAAAGGAAAAAAAAATAAAAATAAAAAATAAAAGGAGGAGAGAAAGGAAAAAATAAAAGACGGGAGAAAGGAAAAAAAATATTACTCTTTGGGGTAGAAGAAGCTTTTTTAAATTTTAGTTTTCTCCTCTGAAAACAAACCCAGTCATTTCTCTTCATATAATACGTTTCTATGTTTGGATTCTTTCTTTTTTGCTGGTTGATTTTTTAAATAAATCTAACTATAGGCTGAGGGATGGTGTCTCTAGCTTTACTTCAGCTCTCCCCACTGACCTGGAACCCCAAGCCAAAAGCTCCACTTTCCTGCAAGTGCCAGTCCCCCTGATTTTGCATTCACTAGGTGTTCTGGTTCCCTCTTTTCTAGAGCTACATCTTTGAATCACAGATTTGCCTGTTGTTCTTAGCTAAGGTTCATTCAGTCTTCCCATACTTAGATACTAGACTACACTTGCAGTCCAGGAGGTGAAAGTTTCTGTAGTTCTTGCTGAGGCTCCAGTCAAACCTAGCCCCAGGGCTCCCCATTTGGTGTTTCTCAGGAACTAGTCTAAAGGTGTTTTCATTTCACACTGGTTAATCTCTGGTTTGGGGGTTTCTGAGGATTTTCTGTGATTGTACTAGGAGGGCTCCTGTTCTGTGTCAAGTCTTCTTGATTTTTCACCAGTCTATTTTGTTTGTGGAGGAAATTTGGATAATTTGAATTTTCTGACCTACTCTGCCATCTTCCCATGTTCTTCCCACTTCTACAATGTTTTCAATAGATTGTGATTAACCAATGCTGAAGTCATTGACTGTTTACTTCAGACTGAAGTCTAGTCAAATTTCCAACTGAAGAAGAGGTTTTGAATGCCATTAAGCTTCTGTCCTGTGGCAAAGTACCTGGTGCAGATTGTATTCCAACTGAGATTTGCAAGATTGGAGGAAGGATCCATTCCTCATACAAAAAATGAATAAAATTTTTTTTGGCTGAGGCAATTGAGGTTAAGTGACTTGCCCAGGGTCACACAGCCAGGAAGTGTTAACTGTCTGAGGCCAGATTTGAACTCGGGTCCTCCTGACTTCAGGGCTGATGCTCTATCTACTGCACCATCTAGCTGCTCCTATGACTGAAATTTTCTGAGTGATATGGAAAGAGGAGCTTAATCTCCAGAAGTTCAAGGTAGTTCCATTATCTATCACTTTAAAAGTAAAAGAAACAGACTGTGCCATGACAATCATGAGGACATCTCCCAATTTATCACTGTTTTCAAGATTCTTACTAGAGTCTTTTTTAATAAGATTATACTTGATCTGGAAGATGTTCTTTGAGAACCAGTGTGATTTTATAAAGCTCTAAGGAATGGTCAATATGGTGTTTGCTGCCTGAAAATTTCAGGAGAAATGCCAAGGGTAGAACAGAAACCTGTATACAATATTCTTCAATATGACCAAGGCCTTTGATACTGTCAGTTTTGAGAACTTATGGAAAATTATGTCAGAATTTGCTTGTTCAGAATTGTTCATCAGTGTGGTACATCCATTTCATGATGACTAATGGACATTACTTTTGTGCATTCCCAGTCACCATTGGAGTGAAACAAAGATGCACAAACATGATGCTTTCAGCAATGTTGTCAGATGCCTTCAATGAGGGATGGAGCCTCATTGGAAGGTTAGCTATTGCATTGTGGACAAATTATTTAACTTTTTAAAGACTACATATTAAGATTAAAGTAGAGAGAAAGTTGGTACATTATTTTTTGTTTGCATGTGGTTGTTATACTCAATGCAGTCTTTGAAACCAAGATATAACAAAATATGTATCAGTTCTCTGCCACTTGTGCTAATTTTGGCCTCCCAGTTAAAATCCAGAAAGCACTGATATCTACCTGCAGGTACCACACCATTCATATGTAGAGCCATAAATTACAGCAAAATGCAAAAGTTATGAGTACCGAGAATATGTTTACTTACCTTGGTAATACTTTGATTGTATACATTGATAATGAATTTGATGCATACATTGCTGGTGATACTTCAGTGTTTTGGAGGCTATGGAGGAAAGTGTGAGACAGAAAAGGTATTAGACTGCTTATCAAACTGAAGGTCTACAGAGCCATTTTGCTCTGTACACCTGGACAATAAACCAGCACCATTCCAGGAAGTTAAATCCTTCCATTTGAATTGCCATAGGAAGATTCTGAAAATTACCTGGAAGCATAAGATACCAGACAATGAGGTCCTTTCTCAAGCTAAATTGTCAAATATTCAAACTCAACTACAAAGAGCACAACTCCTATAGATTGGCCACATTGTTCAAATACCAAATGTATGCTTCCTTAAAATATTATTTTATGGGAAATTCACATAAGTTAAGTGTTCATATAGTAGTCAGAAGAAAGAATACAAGACACTCTTAAGGTCTCCCTGAAGAACTTTGGAATTGATTGCATTACATGCTATCAGTGTCCCCTCATCAAAGAAGGTGCTGTACTATCTGAGGAAATCAGAATTGAAATAGCTCAAAAAAAACATGAGACAGGTAAATTTAGATAATCTTCCCTGCATGTTTACCTGGATTATTTGTGCCTAACTTGTGTTAGAGTTTTCTGAAATCATATTGGTCTGCTGAGCCATAATTATATATGCTGTAACTTGATTCTAACACAGTGAATAATTTTGATCCTCCTCAAAAACAAATAACAACAATTAACCAACCAATCAACCTTCCTCTATTAATAAGTAAAGTCATTCTTCCTTGTTATGATCTCTGATTGAATTCTCATTACTATGTGGATTCTAAGCAATCCGTATGTAGAATTTCAAGAAAGGGAATAATACAAAAAGTACCTCTGGAAGTAGAAGGGTGAGAAGGGAGTGAACATTTATATTGCACCTACCTCATTCCATGCGATATGTTAAGTGCTTTACAAATAGGTATCATTTGATCCTCACAATAATCTTGTGAGATAAATACTATAATTTCCCCATTTAGCATTTGAGGAAACTGAGGCAAACTGTTTAATTCACTTTCCTAAATATCCTCCACCTTGTGACTATATGAGGTATAATTGTGTTGTCAGTTCTTTCTGACTCCAGGCTTAGCACTCTATCCATTGTGCCACTAATTGCTTTGAGAAGGACGTTGATTACTCACTTGGGAGAACAAGCTGATGTTATTGGTAATTGGCATATAGTTAATATATAACCTGTAAGTGTTAACTGCTCGTTACCTTTTGCTTTCATGCCTAGAATCACTTGAGACAATTATTTTTCCAATAACTTTATAGATAAATATCCTTCTGTCCTAAAATCTTCCCATAATATCTAGTGTCAATAATACATATTTCCACACCCCCCTTTTTAGCTAACCTTGCAAAAATCAGGTAACATTTTTTCTCATTCTTATTATTTATCATAATGTAAACCTGGATGGGTAGTAGCCGATAACACCTTGCCCCATAGGGATCACCATCATGGAACTCAGGAAAAGGGAAGATAACTCTAGGATATATCAGAGATAAAACTTTTCCTATAAAAAGGGGAACAATAGAAGATGCCACAAGAGAACTTTAACCTAGGGAATTGCCCACCATCACATCAATCCAAAGGCAGATTTGAAGGCTCATGGCTTTCCTTTTCTGTCTCCAGATGAGTATGAAATATTTCCTAATTTAACCTTTGTTTGAAATCTAGAGTATTTTCTTAAGACCCTTACTGGGTGAGAACATGATGGCAATGATGAGTAAAGGCCTATTCCTCTCTTAATTAAGTTGCTCAAAATTGCATTAGCTTTTTTGCCAGCCCCATCATACTGATGACTTATATTGAGCTTGAGATCCGTGTTGTTCACGTGTTTTTCAGTCATGTCTGACTTTGTGACCCCATTTGGGTTTTTCTTGTCAGTTACTAGAGTAATTTGTCATTTCCTTCTCCACTTCTAGATAAGGAAGTGGCATACAGGGTTAAGAAACTCACCCAGAATTTCAGAGCTATTATGTGTCTGAGAACAGATTTGAAATCAGGATGATGAGTCTTCTTGACTTTATGCCTAGCACTATATCTGCTGCACCAGTAGGTAAAGTATTAGTTAGATATATTGCCTCCATAGTGTATCTTATTGAATGTCATATATGTCTATCATATTGTATCAAAGTTAATTTTTTAAAAACATTATTTTTTTAGTGAGAGAAAGGAAGAAGGAGCGGATTTTTGCTTTTAATCAATGAAACTTGATGTACCTTTTCTATGATGCTGAAGCATCCCTGCCTTTCAAGTACCACCTGGAATAAAGTTTCCAATGACTCTTAATAACCAGTAACTAGAATGGTTAATTGTGCCATTTCATAATTTAAAGGGTGAGTCCATATATTATTTCCTCGTTTTTCTGTTCTAGTGAGATTTCAGTTTCCCCTGAAAGAAGACAATTACTGGAAATGTGGTAACCTATGATTTTGTATGTCTTGTTAGCAGAAGTGTAGAGGGAGTCCTGAAATTCATACCAATGATCATAGTCTTTCAACTCTAGAATGCTAAACTACAGATATGACAGAAGCAAAGGGAGTAAATATGAAACAAAATATTGGAAAGGGAGCTGGATTTGCAGGTTTTGGCTCAGCTACTAATTCTTTTTGCAACCTAGAGCAGTCATAGTATCTGCCATTTATGTTGATATAGAAGGCACAATATTATGAACCCATATTCCAGGTGGAGAAAGTGAGAGTTGTAAGAAGTATTAAATGTCTTGCTTATTTGTTACATGATCACCAAACAAATAAATGGGTGAGAAAAATAGAACTATGAGTCAAGCTGCTCCATATCTTATTTGACTGGAATTTTTTTATTATAATATACTAGTTTTTAGCATCAAATCAAAGAATAACCAGTAGTCCAGTTTACTGGAACATATATTGTGTAAAGGAAAGAGATAATTGATTGGAAATGTAGATCAGAGTCAGATTATGGTGAACATTAAATGCTAGATTAAGGAATTGTATTAGGGAAAATAGAATAGCATATCATGAGAAGGAAGATAGCAAGAATTTAAAGTGCTTCCTATGTGCTAGGGACTTTGTTAAATATATAAGAAACATTATCTTATTTTATGTTTTAAATAAATCTATGGGTAGATACTATTATTATATTTTACAGTTGAGGAAACTGAATCTGAAAGGTTTAATGACATGTCTAGGTTTACGCAGACTGTACATGTCTGAGACTATATTTGAACTCATCTTTCTGAGTCCAGAGTTTCGGATCTGAATTAATTTCTAGTTCTCACACTAGTTGCATGACCCTGATCAAGTCACTTAATCTCTGTGTCTCAGTTTCCCCATCTGTAACTGGGGTAAAGTTATTTTCTGCTTACCTTTCAAGACTGATCTGAGGAAAATCCTTTGCCAAGTGAGACAGTGTTGCAAGGTAAAACAATGTTCTATTTGGCATAATAGGACATAGATTGACATTAACTTGTTATTTCTACTACCTAGATTGTAGTGGTTAAAGTTCTGCAATTGAAAGCAGGAAGATTTGGATCCAAATTCTGCTACTGACATTTATTGGCTCTATGATCACAAAGAAGATATGTATCCTTTATTTGATTTATTTTCTTAATTTGTAAAATGAAGTGGTGGGTCTTCATAACCTCTATGATCCCAGCTAGCTCCAAATTTATTTTCATATGATCCTTAAAGTACAACAAATATAAACTTATTTTTATTCTAATTAATTAATTAATAACATTTTTCCCCATTCAAAACAATTTTTTACATTTGTTTTTAAGATTTCTTTGTTCTAGATTCTCTCTTTTATCCCCACTCACAATTAAGAAAACTCATGTGGTTACAAAAATTATTTCCATAAAAGTGAAGTTGTTAAAGAAAACGTATATTCCCTCACTCTAATGAAAATAAAAACCCTTAAGAAGAAAATAAAAACCCTCAAGAAAAAAAATAAGTTAAAAATGGAGAGAGAGAGAGAGAGAGAGAGAGAGAGAGAGAGAGAGAGAGAGAG
>JAJPUD010022651.1:0-21072 GCA_023553655.1 Myrmecobius fasciatus | reverse complement strand
AAGCATAATAGATTCTATTCCTGCCTTTTAACTAGCATCACTCTATTTTGAATGTGTTTTTTGTAAGCAACATGTTGAAGAATTCTGGCTTTTAATCCAGTCTTCTATCTGCTTCCAATTTATGGGAGAGTTTACCCCATTCACATTCACAATTAAAATGAATAATTCTGTATTTCTTGCCAACTTTTTTTACCCAAAATTTTTCTTTTCTCTTTCCTTTCCCCTTTTCCCTTCTCTTCAGTATTTTCTTTCTGACCACCACTTTGCTCAAGCAGCTGGCCCACTTTATAGCCCCTCCTTCTTTCTTATACCTTTCCCATACAATTTCTGTTTTCCCTTCATTTAGCCTCCTCTTTTTCTTTTCCTTTTCTGCTCCCACTTCTTTAGAAGGTGAGACAAGTTTCTCAATGGAAACAAATATGCCTATTATTCTCTCTTTGTGCCAAATCTTATGAAAGTAAGATTCACACAATATTTATCCCCCTCACTTCTTTCCCTGAATTATAATAGGTTTTCTTTGCCTTTTCATGAGATGTAATTTCTCTCATTTTACCTCAATTTCCCCTTTTTCCAGTAAAATCCCCTTTCCATCTCTCATTTCATTTTTACATTATGACAGTAAAATCAGTTTATATCTGCACATTTTATACATACCCATAATAGATATATAGTTCTCTAGAGTTCTTTCCTTTTTGCCTGTTTTATGCTTCTCTTGAATTCTGTATTTGGAAATCAATGCTTTTCTTCAGCTGTGATCTTTTCATCAGAGATAAATGAAATTCACCTGTATCAATGAAAGTTCATCTTCTTCCTTGAAAGAAAATGTTCATTTTAGCTGTGTAGTTTATTCTTGGCTATATTCCAAGTTCCTTTGCCTTTTGGAAAATCAGATTCCAGGCTCTTCGATCCTTTAAAATGGAAGCTGCTAGATCCTGAGTAATCCTTCTTGGGGCTCCACAGTATTTGAATTGTTTCTTTCTGCCTGCTGAAAAATATTTTTTCCTTAGCCTGATAGTTCTGCAACTTAGCCACAATATGCCTTGGAGCATTAATTTTGGGGTTTCTTTGAGGAGGTGACTGGTGAATTCTTTCAATGGCTATTTTACCCCTTAATTCTGGGATATCAGTGTAGTTTACTTTGGTGATTTCCTGAAAGATTTCTAGGTTCTTTTGTTCATCATTGTTTTCAGGAAATTAAATAATCCTTAATATCGCCTCTTTTGATCTATTTTCCAGGTCAGTTTTTTTTTTCCTTTTTTTTTTTTTTTTTTTGGTTTTGCTTGCTTGATTGACTTTTGATGAATCACTGAGTTATTCATTTCATTTGTTCAATTCTTATTTTTAGTGAATTATTTTCTTCAGTTACCTTTTTAATTTCATTTTGTATTTTGCCAATTGAATTTTTAAATGAGTTGTTCTGCTCTATGGATTTTTGCATTTCAGAAATTCTGTTTTTCATAGTTTTTTTTCCATTTAACAAATTCTGTTTTAGATAGTTGTTTACTTTTTCCATTTCACAAATTCTCTTTTTCAGGGAGTTGTTTTCCTTTTTTTTATGGAGTTGTTTCCTTTTCTTTCTTTTTAATTTTTTTTATTAATGCTTTTTATTTACAAAATATATGAGTAATTTTTCTATATTGACCTTTGCAAATTTTTTTTGTTCCAAATTTTTACCCTCCTTCCCCCAACCCCTCCCCTACATGGCAGGTAGTCTAATACATGTTAAATATGTTAATATATGAGGAAACCAATATATGTATACATATCTATACAATTATCTTGCTGCACAAGAAAAATCACATCTAGAAAGAAAAAAAAAACAACCTTAGAAGGAAAAGAAAATGCAAGCAAACATTCACAGAAACCATTAAAATGCTATGTTGTGTTCCACACTCACTTCCCACAGGCCTGTCTCTAGATGTATATGACTATCTTCATCGCTGAACAATAGGAATGGTTTGAATCACAACATTTTTGAAGAAAACCATATCCGTTAGAATTGATTATCATATACTCTTATTGCTGTGGATAATGCTATCCTGTTTCTGCTCATTTCACTTAGCATCAATTCATGTAGGTCTCTTTAGGCCAATCTAAAATCATGTTGTTGGTCATTTTTTACACAAAAATAATATTCCATGGCATTCATATACCACAATTTCTTCAGACACTCTCCAATTGATGGACATTCATTCAGTTTCCAGTTTCTTGCCACTACAAAAAGGGCTGCCACAAACATTTTTGCACATGTGGGTGCCTTGCCCTCCTTTAAGATCATATAACTATAACTATATATATATATATATATATACATAGATGTATATAACTATATAAACTATATATATATATAAACTAAATGGATTAGTTTAGGTAGTATTGTCCTTATTATATTTGTTCGACCTATTCAAGAACACTTGATATTTTCCTAATTATTTAGATCTTTATTTGTGTGGATAGTGTTTTGTAGTTTTGCTCATGTAGATCCTGACTTTCCCTTGGCAGATATATTCCCAAATATTTTATACTATCAACAGTTATTTTAAATGGAATTTCTCTTTGTATCTCTTGCTGTTGGATTTTGCTAGTGTTGTATAAAAATTCTGATGATTTATATCGATTTATTTTGTATGCTTCAACTTTGCTAAAGTTGTGGATTAATTCTAGTAGTTTTTTAGTTGATTCTCTAGGGTTCTCTAAGTAGACCATCACATCTTCTGCAAAGAGTGAAAATTTGGTTTCCTGATGACCTATTCCGATTCTCTTAATTTCTTTTTCTTCTCTTATTGCCAAAGCTAGCATTTCTAATAAAATAATAAATAGTAATGGTGATAGTGGGCAACCTTGTTTAACCCTTGGTCTTATTGGGAATGATTTCAGTTTATCACCATTACATATGATGCTAGCTAATCGTTTTTAAAGAGACACTACTGACTATTTTAAGGAAAATTCCATTTATTCATATTTTCTCTAGTGTTTTTATTTTATTTTATTTTTTAATTTAATTTTATTTCATTTTTTTTGCTGGGGCAATTGGGATTAAGTGACTTGCCCAGGGTCACACAGCTAGGGAATGTTATGTGTCTGAGATCAGATTTGAACTCAGGTCTTCCTGACTTCAGGGCTGGTGCTCTATCCACTGCGCCACCTAGCTGCCCCTTCTCTAGTGTTTTTAATAGGAATGGATGTTGGATTTTATCAAATGCTTTTTCTACATCTATTGAGATAATCATAGGTTTTTTGTTAATTTGGTTGTTGATATAGTCAGTTATGCTAATAGTTTTCCTAATATTGAACCATACCTGCATTCCTGGCATAAATCATACTTGGTTATGACGTATTATTCTGGAGATGATTCTCTGTAATCTCTTTGCTAATATTTTATTTAAGATTTTTACATCAATATTCATTGGGGAGATTGGCCTATAATTTTCTTTCTCTGTTTTTGTTCTACCTGGTGTTGTTATTAGTATCATGTCTGTGTCATAAAAGGAATTTGGTAGTTTTTCATTCCCTATTTTTTCAAATAGTTTATATAGTATATTGGAGATAATTGTTCTTTAAATGTTTGGTAGAATTCACATGTAAATCCATCTGGTCCTGGGGATTTTTCCTTAGGTCATTGATTAATGACTTGTTCTATTTCTTTTTCTAAAATGGGAATATTTAAATAATTTATTTCTTCTGTTAATCTGGGCAATTTATATTTTTGTAGATATTCCTCCATTTCACTTAGGTTATCAAATTCATTGGCATAAAGTTGGGCAAAGTAACTCCTGATTATTGTTCTAATTTCCTTTTCATTGGTGGAAAGTTCTCCCTTTTCATTTTTGAGACTAAAAAATTGATTTTTTCTTTCACTTTTCTAATCAAATTAAGGTTTATATATTTTGTTGTTTTTTCATAAAACCAGCTTTTAATTTTATTTATTAATTTGATAGTTTTTTTTTACTTTCAATTTTATTAATCTCTTCTTAATTTTTAGCATTTCAAGTTGGTATTTGATTGGGGTTTGTTAATTTGTTCTTTCTCTAGCTTTCTTTTTAGTTGCAAGCCCAATTCATTGATTTTCTCTTTCTCTATTTTATGCCAGTAAGCATGTAGAGATATAAATTTTTTTCTTATTATTGCTTTGGCTGCATCCCACAAATATTGGTATGTTTTCTCATTTATTTTCATTCTCTTGGATGAAATTTGTAATTGTTTCTGTAATTTTCTATTCACCCATTCATTCTTTAGGATGAGATTATTTAATTTCCAATTGCTTTTTTGGTCTATTTTCTCCTGGCCTTATATTGCATGTGATTTTTATTGCATCATGATCTGAAAAAAATGAATTTACTATTTCTGCCTCCCTGCATTTGATTTTGAGGTCTTTATGTCCTAACAAATGGTCAATTTTTGTATAAGTTCCATGAAGTGCTGAGAAAAAAAGTTAACTCCTTTCTTTTTCCATTTAATTTCCTCCAAAGATTTATTATACCTAACTTTTATAACCTTTTGTTTATCTCTTTAACTTCTTTTTCATTTATTTTGTGGTTCTATTTATCTAGTTCTGACAATGCACATTTGAAATCCCCCACTAATATAGTTTTGCTGTATATTTCTTCTTGCATCTCTCTGAACTTTTCTTATAGGAATTTCCTTGCTATACCCCTTGGTGCATATATGTTTATTATTGATATTGCTTCATTACCTATGGTACTCTTTAGTAAAATATAGTTTCCTTCCTTGTCTTTTTGATTAGATCTTTCTTTGCTTTTACCTGATATGAGATCAAGATTGCTACGCCTACTTTTTTGTTCACCTGAAGCGTAATTGATTCTGCTCCATCACCTAATTTTACTCTGTATGGATATTAAATGTGTTTCTTGTAAACAACATATTGTAGGATTCTTTCTTTTAATCCAGTCTGCTATCTGTTTCCGTTTTGTGGGAGAGTTCATTCCATTCACATTCACAGTTAAAATAACTTATTCTTATTCCCTGCTATCTTAATTACCCTAGGTTATGTTTTTCTCTTTACCATTCCCCTTCCCTCCTACCTAGTATTTTGCTTTTGATAACCATCTCTCTCAAATATTCCTTCCCCTTTAGAACTTTTTTACAAAGTTCCCCTAATTCTTTTGTTTTTCCTTCTATTTGTCTTTCCCTTTCTTTTCTCACTTTCCCTTCTATTTCATTGTAAAGTGAGACAACTTTCTTTGTGATACTAAATATATCTGTTATTCTCTCAGAGCCAAATCTGATGAGAACAAGATTCATACAATGCTCATCATCTTCCTTCTTTCCCTTAATTATAATAGGTTTTCTTTGCCTCTTCATGTGATGTAATTTCCTTTGTTTTACCTCCTTTTTCCTCTTTTTCCAGTATTATCTACCTTTAATTTCTTTTTCATATTATCATAATAAATTCAATGTATACCCTCATTCTCTAAGTATATCCATAACAGAAATAAAGTTCTCAAGATTTTTTTTTCCTTTTACGTTTTTATGTTTCCCTTCAGGTCTGTGTTTGGAGATTATTATTTTTTTTAGTTCTGGTCTTTTCATTACAAATAGGTAAAATTCACTTTTATCATAGATTGTCTATCTTCTCTCCTGAAAGATAATGCTCAATGTACCTCGATAGCTTATTCTTTGCTTTAATCCCAATTCCTGTGCTTTTCAGAATATTAAATTCCAGGCCCTTCAATCCTTTAAGGTGGAAGCTGCTAGGTCCTGGGTAATTCTAATTGTGGGCTCTTTGGTATTTAAATTGTTTCTTTCTGTCTGCTTGCTATATCTTTTTCTTTGTGTGATAGTCCTGAAATTTAGCTCTGATATTCCTTGGGGATTTATTTTTGGGGTTTCTTTCAGAAGGTGATTGGTGTATTGTTTCAATAGTTATTTTTCCTTCTGATTCTAAAATATCAGGGCAGTTTTCTTTTATCATTTCCTGTAAATTGGTGTCTAGGTTCTTTTTTTCATCATGGCTTTCAGGAAGCCCTATCATCCTTAGATTGTCTCTCCTAGATCTATTTTTCCAGGTCAGTTGTTTTTCCTAGGAGATATTTCATATTTTCTTCTATTTTTTTCATTTTTTTTTGTTTTTGCTTGACTGATTCTTGAAGTCTTTTTGAGTCATTCACTTCCATTTGTTCAGTTCTAATTTTTAATATTATTTTCTTCAGTTACTGTTTTTAGCTCCTTTTGTAATTGACCAATTACAGTTTTTTCATTGCATCCTTTTTCCATTTTTTCCATTCTTTTTTGCAATGATCTCCTTTTGTTTCCCCATATTTCTTCTAACTCTCTTTTAAGATCCTTTATGCAATCTTCAAAGAAAGCCTTGTGACATGGGGTCCAGCTTATGTCTCTCTTTGCGGCTTATTCTGGAGTTGCTTTACCTTTAGGGACCTCAGGATTTGAGGTCTCTTATTTTCTCTTTCCTAAAAGTTGTCTATGGTGAGAATTCTTTTTGGTTTTTGCACATTGTCCTTTTCTATTCCTAACTCATGATGTTTCAATCAATTATTATGAAAACCTTCTACCTGCACCCACACCTTTGTTTCTTGCTCATCAATGGTCAAGACCAATAAAATGGTGTTGCTAATCCAAATATATCTTCCTTCTTTCTAGAGCCCTAAAGCAAAAAGTAGCAGATCTGAGTATAAATACTGGTTTTAATAATTAATAACCATGTAATTATGGGTAAATCATTGAATAACACTTGCCATCAGTTGAAAAGGACAACAATAATAGTAAGCCTATTTTATCATGCTCTTTAAAAAAGATGGAGTTTTATAAATAGCAACATTCTATAGAAATATGGTGGAGGGTCTTGTTTCTTTTTGTTTTGTTTTAATGATAGAATATATGCAGGCATTTTCCTTCCCTCTTTCACCTTTCAAAGAAAATTGTTGTTTGGTTAGAAGATATACTATCAACCAATTATAGAAATGTGAAAGGGGAGGTTTGATTAGATAAATAGCGTTCAATTTCATTTAGATGTGGAACAAGTACAATCAGTCTGGATGCTGATACATTTTAAGAACTGGCTCATGAACAAATTCCATTAAATAGGGAACATCTCATTTTGAAGGTCATGTTTATGCTTCTGAATGCAATCTCTTTGTTAACTTTATTAATGTTCTATATCATCCATATAAGTGGTACCTTGTTTCAAGGAAAGCTTTGTAAAATATCTGCTTGGTAATTATTATGCAAAGAAGGTTTAAGTTAGGTGGATGGTAACAGAGATTCCAAGTCACTACCAATATTACAGCATCAGTGTTAATTTTCTTATTTTAAGTAATTGTTTTCACTGGCCATTATTTTTATGTTGACAAATAGAAATGCTTTCAATGACTTCTCAATTTTGGTAGCCTGCCTTAGTCCTGGTCACCCTCTTCTGGTTATGGTTCTATCTTATGCCTTGCCAATGGAGGGAGATTTTCGTTGAATGTATTAAAGAAGAGTGGGATTGTCTGGGGAAAAAATGAGATTTATTCCTAATTTTATTTTTCTGTTTTCCTTCCTTCCAATAAAAATTAACAAAAAATAGTATCAGCAAGAGTGAACCCAGACCAGGATGAGTTGGAACTTGTGAAAAAATTCTGAGTATATTAAGGGAAAGACAAGTACAAAAAAGCAATAAACCTAGTGTCTGGAGCAGATAGCATAATATTAACAAATGACAATAAATTAAGAGAACTCTTCAGTTCTTTCATTGCTTTTGCTTTCTCCTTCAGGAAAAAGTCTTCTAATTACTGCAGGTGTTAAAATATTTCCATTCAATCAAAAGTATGTTATAGGTGAACTATGGTATAGGTGAAGAAATAATAATTGCCTCTTGTTTTACGCAAATTCACAACTCCAAATTCAGGTGAGTTCATTATTATGATATTGAAAAAAATTGCAGGTGATTAAATAAGCACAGATAACCATTTTAGAAAAAATGAAAAGTCTGAACAGTTAAATTCAATATCAATTTTAGTTTATAAAACACAACTGGGTATTAGAGATTTTAAAACAATGTGTTTAACAGATTTTAATTTGCAAAATATATGCAAATATAGTTTTCAACATTCACCTTTGCAAAACCTTATGTTCCAAATTTTTCTCCCTTCCTTCCCCTTAATTCCCTAGAAAGCAAATAATCCATGTTCAGTATGTACATTCTGCTATCAATATTTACATATTTATCATGCTGCACAGAAAAATCAGATCAAAAAGGAAGAAAATGAAAAAAGAAAAAAAACCCAACAAAATAGTGAAAATACTATGTTGTGAACGACATTCAGTCCTTACAATCCTCTCTAATATGCAGATTTCTCTCTCCATCACATCTATTAGAATTGACCTGAATTACCTCATTGTTGAAAAGAGTCTCATTCCTCAGAGCTGATCATCACATAATCTTGTTGTGGCTATTCTCTTGGTTCTACTCATTTTATTTAATATCTCCAGGCATTTCTCCCTGTTGATCATTTCTTATAGAACAATAATATTTCATAACATTAATATGCCATAATTTATTCAGCCATTACCCAGCTGATGGCCATCTAATCCATTTTCTATTCCTTGCAAAGGGCTTGATATTGATTCCTTCAGCCTCTCTTCCCCAACAAAATTCTATAATACATATAGTAATGTATAAACTGAAATTTGAGAGAACTTAGGAGAGGAAGCAGTGATTTCTAGGAGTGATGATGATTTCACTAAAAACAACACAAAACAAACACAATACATTGCCATAGTACCAGGGCATACCACCTATTCTGAAGTAATTGAAGGAATTTCAAGTTGTAGAGAAATTAACTGTAATTATATTTCACTCCAGAAACAAGAATCAGGAGAATATTTGGAAGTTTTAAATAAAAATATATATTTGATATCAGGAAAAATCTTGTAGTTATCAGAGCAAGGATTATTAGAGTTGGCATCTATAGGCTGCTAAGAATTGTGCATACAGATTTTGTGGTTTTGTGAATTTTAAAAGGGAAAAAATACATATTTTTAGTAATCTGAAATATACCATTCATTTCAATAATTTAAAAACATTCTAAAAAGATATCCATAACATTCAGAAGATTACCAAAAGGGTCTCAAACCAAACCAAAACAAAACAAAATACAATTTCCTATGCTGAAACTATCCAAATGTCAAACATGTTATTTCAGGAGGTAGTTTTCAATTTATCTTTGGCTTTCAAGATGTGGATAAATGACAACTTTCTAGATAGGTTATGATAGAGATTCTTTATCAAATATGAGTTGGACTACATTCCCTGCTCTTTCATTTCTGATATTTTGTAATTCTAAATCTAGGAGTATGACTGAAAATTATTTTATGAATATACAGATTCCAAAGAGCAAAATGCGAGCTCAAAAGGCCTCATATACATTAAATTATTGTTAGCAGCACTATTTCATCATTTATAATAGCAAAGAAATGGTAATGAAGTAGATCTTCATTGACTGGGTATAGTTGAAGAACTTGTGGATAATAAATTTAAGGAAACAGTACTTCAATATCAATGCTCAATGTGAAGAGCACAAAGTGTAAAATGGGCTATAATAACTTGAAAATATTAAGTATTTATGAAGAGGAACATAAAAAATAATACATTTGGCAACTACAACCAAAATGATCAAAATAATAATAACAACAAAATACATGAAAATAAAGGCTGTTTAAGTATAATGATAAATCTTGAACTTGTAAAACCCTCCATTCTTTTAAGATATGAATAACTTTGGTGGTGGGATTTAAAAAAAACCAAGTAGGTTTTAAGCAGCTACTATGTGCCAGATTTTATCTTCATTACAACCTCAGAAGGTAAGTGGTAAGCCCCTTTTATAACTGAAAAAAAGAGGGAGGGCTTAAGAGACTTCTCCTGAATTATAGAGCAAGAAAAGTATCTGAGGTCAAATTTAAATTCAGGTCTTCCTGATTCCAGAGGTAGCACTGCATCATTCTAGTTTGTGTTGTTTAGTTTTGCTTAGCTTACTACCCATCACAACCCACTTAGTTATTAATATTATTATTATTATTATTATTATTAGGAATAGATTTCATTAAAAGGGAAAAGAGAGGATATATTTGTAAATTTAAAAGTATGAAATAACTGCCAAAATTATTTCCAATTTGGATTGTTTTAATGAAAGATACAGCAACAGAGTTTACTATAGGTAATTATGTCAGACTATCAAGCAGAATATTGGGCTCAGTTTTTATATTATGTTAAAAGGAATACAGATGGGGAGTCAAGATGGTGGAGAGCAGATATGACTCTCAGTAACCTCCTCTAATCTCTCAAACCAACAGCAGATTAAGCCTCTAAACTGGTTTTGAAGTCAAAGAACACCATATACCAAGAAAAACTCAAAATGAGTTCATGATTTAGACATGATATTATAAACAAATTAGAAGAACATAGGTTATTTTACCTCTCAGATCTGTGGAGGAGGATGGGATTTGTGACCAATGAACTGAAGATCGTTACTGATCACAAAATGGATAATTTTGATTATATCAAGTTAAAAATTTTTTATACAAGCAAAACTGATTCAGACAAGATAAAAAGCAAAGCAATACCCTGGGAAAGCATTTATTACATTCAAGCATTCTGAGAAAGGCCTCATTTCTAAAATATATAAAGAATTGAATCACATTTATAAGAATTCAAGCCATTCTCCAATTGATAAAAGGTCAAAGGATATGAACAGACAATTTTAAAATGAAGAAATTGAAACCATTTCTAGCTTTATGAAAAAGTGCTCTAAATCATTATTGATCAGAGAAATGCAAATTAAGACAACTCTGAGATACCACTATACACATCTCAAATTGACTAAGATGACAAGAAAAAATAATGACAAATGTTCATGGGAATGTGGGAAAAGTGGGACATTAATACTTTGTTGGTGTAATTGTGAATACATCCAACCTTTCTGGAGAACAATTTGGAAGAATACTCAAAGAGTTAGCAAACTGTGTATACTCTCTGATCCAACAATTTTTCTACTGCACTTATTTCCCAAAATGATCTTAAAGGAGGGAAAAGGACCCACATGTGCAAAAATGTTTGTGGAAGTCATTTTTGTAGTAATAAGAAACTCAAAACTGAGTGGATGACCATCAGTTGTAGACTTGCTAAGCAAATTATGGTGTATAAATGTTATGGGTTATAATTCTTCTATAAGAAATGATTAGCATGATGATTTCAGAGTGGTCAGAGAAGGTCAGAGTCCTTCAGAGAGGACTTACATGAACTGATAGTAAGTGAAATAAGCAGAATCAGGAGATCATTATACGTGGCAACAGCAAGATTATAAGGTCATCAATTCTGATGGACATGGCTCTCATCAACAATGAGGTAAATTAGATCAATTTCTATCATCTTGTGATGGAGAAAACCAGAGTGAGGCCTGTGTGAACTGAGTGTGGATGACAACATAATATTTTCACTCTTTTTGTTGTTTTTTGCTTGCATTTTTTTCATTTTTTTTCTGGTTTGATTTTATTTTTATTGTGCAGCAAAACAATTGTATAAATATGTATGCATATATTGGATTTAACATATATTCTATCAATTTAAAAAAAAGATTCATTCAAACTGTGACCTATATCTTTCTCTCTGATCTAAATCTTGACAAGAAAACAGAGGCACACAGACATACACTTTCACATTTTATTGATGCCTGAGACTTAGAGGGAAATTTTACAGACTAAACTAGTCCTGCTTTCTCACATTACAGATAAAAATGTTACACCAAGAAAAGACCAGTGACTTTTCAAAGATTTTATAGGTGTCTTGTTAAGGGGCCAAGGCTAAATCCCTGGATCCTTTTCTGCACTGCTTTGTTAATGTGGTACTTCCCTAACAGGCATAGCAATGATGCTTATATCTTCTAGGAATTCATCCTAAAGAAAATATAGAGGTTTTAACTATTATTTTATAGGAAACTAATTCCATGTCTTCTACCCATTCCCTTTTCCTTAACATCTAAACCAACCTTCCAGTGAAAATATCTGGGAATGTGGGGAAAAAAGCACATGTAATATTTTAAAATTATAGCTTTTTATTTTCACAATATATACATGGGTCAATTTTGACCTTTACCGCTACAAAACTTTATGTTCTATTTTTTTCCTCTCTGCCTCCTTCCCTCAGTCAGCAAGTGATCCAATTTATGTTAAACATATGCAATTCCTGTGCAAATGCACAGTTTGATAGTACTTTGGGCATAGTTCCAAATTGCTCTCCAGAATGGTTGAATTAGTTCACATCTCCACCAACTATGTATTAGTGTTTTCCCACATCCCCTCCAAAATTCGGTATGATCTTTTCCTGTCATTTTAGCCAATCTGAGAGGTGTGTAGTGGTACCTCAGAGTTGGTTTAATTTGCATTTATCTGATCAATAATGATTTAAAGGACCTTTTCATATGACTAGAAATTGTTTCAATATCTTCATCTGAAAAAATGTCTGTTCATATCCTTTGGACATTTATCACGTAGAGAATGGCTTGAATTTTTATAAATTTGATTCAATTTTCTACATATTTTAAAGACCATTATCAGTACCCGAGAATGTAAATTTTTCCCTAGTTTACTGCTTCACTTCTAATTTCATCTACATTGGTTTTTCCTGAACAAAATTTTTTAATTTAATATAATCAAAATTGCACATTTGCATTCAATAATGTGCTCAAGTTCTTCTTCTTTTTTTTTTTTTTTTTTGCTTTTTGCTGAGGCAATTGAGGTTAAGTGACTTGCCCAGGGTCACACAGCTAGGGAATGTTATGTGTCTGAGACCAGATTTGAACTCAGGTCTTCCTGACTTCAGGGCTGGTGCTCTATCTACTGCGCCACCTAGCTGCCCCTTAAGTTATTCTTTGGCCACAAATTCCTTCCCTTTCTATAGATCTGAGAGGTAAACTATCCTTTGTTCTTCTAAATTGCTTATAATATTTTTCTTTATGTCTAAATCAAGAACTCATTTAGGTCTTATCTTGATATGGGATATTAGGTGTGGGTCAGTGCCTGGTTTTTGCCACAATAGTGTTCAATTTTCTCAACAGTTTTTGTTAAATAGTGAGTTCTTATCCCAAAAGCTGGGGTTTTCGGGTTTGTCAAACAGTAGATTAATACAGTCATTGATTATTTTGTCCTGTAAACCTAAGCTGTTCCACTGATCAACTACTTTATTTCTCAGCCAGTACAAAATGGTTTTGATGACTGCTATTTTATAATATGGTTTTATGTCTGGTACACCTTCTGTTGAATGTTGTTTCATTAATTGCCTTGAAATTCTTCACCTGTAGTTCTTTCAGGTGAGTTTTGTTATTATTTTTTCTAACTCTGTGAAGTAATTTCTTGGAGGTTTGATTGGTATAGCACGAAATAAGTAAATTAAGTTAGGTAGTATTGCCATTTTTACTATATTAGCTCATGAAGCACATTTAATATTAACAAGGAAGAGGAAAAATAAACATTCCATTTAAAAAGTAGAAGAGCAGTAAAATAGAATAACTAGAGAAGGTCAGGAAACAGCAACCTCTGGCAACATTTCTGGTCAAGCATAGAAAAATCAATCAAGTACTAACAATGATGTGCAATTATTGATGACCACATTTATTTATTTTTTAATTTTATTTTATTTGCATAACATATGTGTGGGTAATTCTTCAACATTAACCCTCACATAGTTTTCTGTTAGAAATTTCCCCCCAACTCTCCACCTCTCCCCTAGATGGCAGGATATCCACAACATGTTAATTATGTTGAAATACTTGACAAATCGCATATATGTATACATATTTCCAAACTTATCATTGTTGTGCAAGAAAAATAGTATCTACAAGAAAGAAAAATCAGATAAAGGAAACACAATGTAAGCAAACATCAATCAAGAGTATGAGAATCTCATGTTGTGGTCCACATTTCACATCCCTCTCTCTGGGTGTACATATGGCTTTCTTCAGTGAACAATTGGAAGTGGTTTGAAACATTTCGTTATTGAAGGGAGCCATGTCCATCAGAATTGATCGTCATATAGCATTGTTGTTGCCGTATATAATGATCTCCTGGTTCTGCTCATTTCACTGACCCTCAGTTCATGCAAGTCTCTCCAGGCCTCTCTGAAATCGTCCTGCTGGTCATTTCTTATAGAACAATAATATTCCATAATATTTATATACCATAATTTATTCAGCCATTCTCCAGTTGAAGGGCATCTATTCAATTCTAGCCACTACAAAAAGGGCTGCCATAAACATTCTTGCACATGTGGGGCCCTTTCCTTCCTTTATGATTTATTTGGGATATAGGCCCAATAGAAACACTGCTGGGTCAAAGGGTATGATAACTTTTGATAACTTTTTGAGCATAGCTCCAAATTGTTCTCCAGAATGGCTGTATCCATTCACAGCTCCACCAACAATGCATCAGTGTCCCAGCCTTCCCACATCCCCTCCAACATTCATCATTAACTTTTCCTGTCATTTTAGCCAATCTCACAGGTGTGAAGTGGTACCTCAGGGTTGTCTTGATTTGCATTTCTCTGATAAATAGTGATTTGGAACACCTTTTCATATGACTATAAATAGTTTTAATTTTATCCTCTGAAAATTGTCTGTTCATATCCTTTGACCATTTATTGATTGGAGAATGGCTTGAATTTTTATAAATATGAGACAATTCTCTATATATTTTAGAGATGAGACCTTTATCAGAACCCTTAAATGTAAAGATGATTTCCCAATTTATTGCTTCCCTTCTGATCTTAACTGCATTGGTTTTGTTTGTATAAAAACTTTTTCACTTAATATAGTCAAAGTTATCTATCTGGTTTTCATTTAAGAGTTCCAGTTCTTCTTTGGACATAAATTTATTCCATCTCCATAGGTCTGAGAGGTAAACTATATTACGTTCCTCTAATTTACTTATAATATCACTCTTTATATCCAGATCATGAACCCATTTAGATCTTATCTTGGTATGTGGTGTTAGGTATGGGTCAAGCCCTAATTTCTTCCACACTTGTTTCCAATTTTCCCAGCCATTTTTGTCAAATAGTGAGTACTTATCCCAGAAACTGGGGTCTTTGGGTTTATCAAAGACTAGATTGCTATAGTTATTGCCTAGTTTGTCTTGTGATTCTATCCTATTCCACTGATCGACTACTCTATTTCTTAGCCAGTACCAAATGGTTTTGATGATCACTGCTTTGTAATATAGTTTTAGATCTGGTACAGCAATTCCACCATCATCAGCCATTTTTTTCATTTATTCTCTTGAAACTCTTGACCTTTTGTTCTTCCAAATGAATTTTACTACTATTTTTTCTAGATCTGTAAGATAATTTCTTGGGAGTTTGATTGGTATGGCACTAAATAAGTAAATTAGTTTGGGTAGTATTGTCTTTTTAATTATATTCACTCGGCCTACCAATGAGCATTTTATGTTTTTCCAATTGACTAGGTCTGATTTTATTTGTGTGGGAAGTGTTTTGTAGTTTAGTTCATATAGTTTCTGACTTTCCCTTGGCAGATAAATTCCCAAATATTTTATACTATCAATAGTTATTTTGAATGGAATTTCTTTTTGTATCTTTTGCTGCTGAACTTTGTTTTCATGCAAATATTGTGGTGGTGAAGAGAGGGAAAGAATAGGAAAAAGATGCATTCCCATACTACATCTCTGTGCATATTCCTTCCCCCTGCTGAACAAACACCTATCCATTTAGTTTCATTCAAAGAGCTTACTGGAGTTGAACTGTGGATCTCTCAGTAACTTCATTTTAAACCTTTAATTTTCAAACTCAGCTTTAAATAGAAGTAATGATAGCATTAATTGAGAGATTTATCAGTATTATGAAAACGTACTATTTAGCATTTGAGTGAGATAGGTATTCTGAAGGAAAGTAGAAAGTACCTAGCCTTTAGAGTCTGAAGATATATTTCAATAATGGATCCACCAACTCTTGGATGTGTAGTTTTGGAAAAATCACTTAACTTTACTATGATTGAACCCTGATTTGTTATGAATGATAAACTCATCCACTTCTCTATGATAAGCCCTTAATCCCTGTTCAGTATACTAAATGGCAGGAAAAAAATAGAGGAGGAAGTTCTTAGAAAAGCAAATAGTCTCGGCAGATGTAAAATCGAAACAGCCTTGGCATTCTGCCTCAGAGTCCCCCTATCATCATAGTCACCACATGCCACAGTTCATAGGAATCATGGAAAGAGTAAAATGTGGATAAACATGGAGCCAGCACAAAGTCACCTGAACAACCAACAATACAAATTATATAAATTGGCTGTATAGATACTGCCTCTCTACCAGGTATTCATAAGTTTATCATTATCCAACCCAAATCCCTAACATTCTTTTTTTCCCTTTTCTTCAACCATTATCCACACTACTCTATTAATCTTAAGTGTTGGAATCTCTTTTCAGTTTTTGATCTTGGAAAGCACTTTAAGATTTGGTGTGTTGAGCCTTGGGCAATAAGTCCTGATGAAGTGGACCTGAAAGCAATTTATCATTGTGAATACATGAGACATAAAATACATGGAAAACATCCTGAAAGTTGTGTTTCTGAAATAAGCAGCACAAAACAGTAGTTACTATTATTTTCCTCAGATATATATATATATATATATGTATATATATATATATATATATATAGTTACTCTTTTGTGATACACTCTTTAATGATTGATTTTAATAAAATTAAAACTATGGAGACTCTCCATGCTACATTGGGTAATGCTTCATTAAAATAAAGCTCCTAACCATTTGCTTTATGTATTTGGATGACTCTGCATTTATAGAATCATAGAGGCCAAATAAGGTCACTAATAATGTCTCTGTGGATAAATGAATGAATGAATAAATTTTAGCAAAAAAGATATTAACAATGTACTATATATCAGACACTATGGTAGACACTGAGATTAAAAATAAAACAAAAGTGAAGCATCCTCTGCTCTCAAATTTATTACATTTCAATGTGGGAAATCATATGAAGTGGAAAGTAGGCAGAAAAAAAAAGAATTTTATATCTTGGAAATTACAGAGATTATGAGTGTAGTTATAGGGCAGTTGTCAACTCTTTTTCTAGTAACTATTTCCAGAGGAGTAAGTAGATATTAAGGATGAAGGAGGCAAGGAATAGATGAAAAGAAGCATGGTAGGCCTTGGTTTGTTTTAGATAATTGTATAGAATGTGAAGTATGATCTGGGGCCATGTTAGACACAATAGATAGTTAGGATAGTTCTTCACTACTTGAATCTATTAGTTAATCCTAGAACTATTTTGGATAAAGAAATCAGGGTATCCTTTCAGCAACTACAATTCAAAAAATAAATGTTCTTCTTCCCCCCTTCCCCCCTTCCTCCCTTCCTCCCTTCCTCCCTTCCTCTGTCTTTCTTTCTCTTTCTTTATTTTTTCCCTTCCTCTTTCTTTATTTTTTCTTTGTTTCTTTCTTTTTTCCCTTTCTTTTATTGTAACACAGTACCTCAATAGTTTCAGAGAGGAAATTATCTATCTTGTTAAGATACTACAATGATGAGTTCATCAACCTCTTCTGTAAAATGTCAGAAATAAATATCTGTCCTAGTCATAAAATGTTTCATAAAATGCTAAAACATTAAAAACATGGTATCTACTTCAAAGCATTTTAATCTTTTCTACCTAAGGAAAGAAGTGTGATGCAAATGAAGAAAATATATAGATCATTGCCTCAGGAGCCAGATGACTTGTATGAGTGTGTACACAAGCACATATTCATACATGCCACACATTATATATATAAATCATATTTCATGTACATTGATATATTTTATATCTTTATATATGTTAGCATATATGTTTTATGTATGCATATATGTATGTATGCATGCATGTATTTGTGGAATAAGCATTTATTTAGGTCCTACTATATGCAATGCACTAAGACAAACTTAAAAAATGAAATATTTTCTTATTTGATCTGCAGAATAGCCTTTTACCTTAGGTACTGTAAACTTAATATCATTTAAATTTAGCTCATGCACAAGTCAAGATACTACTCACATGTCATAGGTCCTCTTTGAAAAAGAAGGATGAATAACATCTGTTATTATCCCCATTTTGCAGTGAAAAAGCTGAGGCAGACAGAGGATATGTGACTAACCCAAGGTCACAGAGCTAATAAATGTCTGAGATCAATTATTCATTTTATTATTTATATATCTTCTGTATATAAATAGGACATATACACACAAAGCAAGAGATACATAAATTATGTGAACATAGCCATATAATCATGCACACAAACACAGATAAATATGTGTATATATACATATATGTGGATATGTATATTTACTTGTATATTGAATTGAAAATATATGCATTCAGATATATACATGTCTACTTAGCTAGGTGACACAGTGGATAGAGTGTGAGGACTGGAGTCAGGAAGACCTAAGTTCAAATTCAGCTTCAGTCATTTATTAGCAATTTGATCCTTGGCAAATCACTAAACCCTGTTTGCTTCAATTTCTTCATTTGTAAAATGAGCTGGAGAAGGAAATGCAAAACCAGTCCAGTATCCTTGCCAAAAAAAAAAAACCTCTCAAAATGGAGTCATAAAGAATGAAACATGACTGACACAATATGTCCATGTGCACAAATATTACCTACACATGTGTGTACACATGTAAATGTGCTTACAAGTATGTGGATACACATATATACATGTGCAATGCAGTTTTTGTATTGCACAAACATGACATAGGCAGATGCATGTATAACACATGATCACTATCAAAGTATATTTTAATATCTTATAAGGGTTTTTTTTACAATAAAATTGAGAATAAATTAAAATGTATAATTTCTTAATCATCAGATATCCTCTATATCCAAGTTATGTGAACACATGCTTCTTATCTTTCTAGAAGTTTCAATCATTTTGTGCCATTATGCTAATTTCTTCTGCATTAAATGTTGTATCATAATAAAGTGAAAATCAGTCCATATTCATTGAAAGTAGTTATCTGAGAGTTTATCCTTTTAGCATTCTTCTCCTTCATTTTCTTTTTTTTTCCTAGTAAATTTATTTATTTTTAATACACATTGCTTCCTGAATCATGTTGGGAAAGAAAAATCAGAGCAAAAGGAAAAAAAACATTCGAAGAGATTAAAAAAAAAAAAAAACAGAAAAAAAGAAATGAACATCGCATGTGTTGATTTACATTTCGTTTCCTTAGTTCTTTTTCTAGATACAGATGTCATTTTCTGCCTAAAGTTTATTGGGACTACTTTGGATCCCTGAAGCACTGAGAAGAACCAAGTCTTTCATAGCTAAACGTTGAACAATTTTGCTATTATTATATGCAATGTATTCCTGGTTCTGCTTGTTTTGCTCATCATCAGTTCATGTAAATCTTTCCAAAACTTTTTTAAAATCAACTTGTTTATCATTTTTATAGAATATGGAATATCATTATATTCCATTACCTTCATATACCACAATTTGTGCACTCATTTCCCCATTTATGAAAATCTGCTCATTTTCCAATTCTTTGCTGCCACAAAAAAAACTGCTACAAACATTTTTGCACACTTCCGTCCTTTTCCCTTCTTCATGATTTCCTTGGGATATAGGGCCAGTAATGGCATTGCTGAGTCAAAGGGTATGCAGAGTTTTATAGCCTTTTGGGCATAGTTCCAAATTGTTCTCTAGAATGGTTGGATCATTTAACAAAACCACCAGGAATGCATTAGTGTCCCAGTTTTCCCCCATCCCCTCCAATATTTATCATTATGTTTTCCTGTTATTTTAGCCAACCTGAGATGTGGGAGGTGATACCTCAGAGTTGTTTTAATTTGTATTTATCTAATCAATAGTGATTCAGAACATTTTTTCATACAACTATAGATGGCTTTGATTTCATCATCTGAAATTTTTCTATTCATATCCCTTGACCATTTATCAGTTGGGGAAAGAGTTGTGTTCTTATAAATTTGACACAGTTCTTTATGTTTTAAAAATGAGACCTTTATAAGAAATACTGGCTATAGAGATTTTCCCCAGGTTTCTACTTCCCTTTTAATCTTGTATCAGCTGCTTTTTTTGTGCAAACCCTTTTTAATTTAATATAAACAATATTTTGCTTTTCATGATTTTCTCTAACTCTTCTTTGGTCATAAATTCCTCCCTTCTCCAACAATTTGATAATTGTCCCTTTCTCTCCTAATTTGTTAATGATATCATCATTTATGCTCAAATCATGTACACATTTTGACCTTATTTTTGGTATGGTGTGTGAGATGTCAGTCTATGATGAGTTTCTGACATATTATGCTCCACTTTTTCTAGCAATTTCTGTCAAATAGTGACTTTTTATTCCAGATCCCAGAGCTTGGGGGTTTAATCAAATATTAGATTGGTATAGGCCTTGATTATAGTGTTGTGGGAATTCTAATGTATTCCACTGATCCACCAATATATTTCTACCCAATACAATTTGGTTTTGATGACTGTTGATTTATAATATAGTCATGTCCCTTTTTAACTTTATGATTACATAGCAATTTTAAAATGTTATTTTCATGGAATTCATTTCTTCTTTGAAGAAAATACTGTATTCCTTTTGGTGTAATTCAAATTTTTTTCATGGTTCCTTTTAGAGCCTGATATTCAGTTCTCTAAATCAATTGTATGATGAAATATGATGAATATTCAATACATTAAAAATGAAATATGATACATATAGAATAACATATTTAACATAAAATGGATGAAATATGATCTCAATATACCGAACTTAAAAACCCTTTTTGTCTTGTTTACGTGTAAAAGTCCATTTATATTTTCTTAAATACTGAAAATTAGTTCTTTTGTTGTGTTTCTGTTACATTCTAATTTTGACTTGAAATTTCCTACTTTTCAAAGTTTTTTCCATAAAATTTTTATTTTCCTTTCTGTCTACTAAGTATCTTGACCTTAGCAGTTAATGATATGATCAGTAAATGATGACAAGGAACATCATGATAGTGGATGGATCTACAAAAGTCATACTTTCTTTTTT
>JAJPUD010022650.1:397-21074 GCA_023553655.1 Myrmecobius fasciatus | reverse complement strand
ATTTGTCAAATATTTTAACATAATTAAGATGTATTAGACTTCCTGCCATGTAGGGGAGGGGATGGCAGGAAGGAGGGGAAAATGTGTAACAGAAAGCTTTGCAAGGGTCAATGATGAAAAATTACCCATGCATATGTTTTGCAAATAAAAAGATTTAATAAAAATAAATAAAATAAAACTTCTTTTAAAGGATTGGAAATTAATGTAGAGGACTTCAGTGTTCCAAAATGGCATAGTAAACTCTGAATGGCTGTAACTCCCTTATTTACTTCCAAACAACAATAAAACAGTGCTATAAGACAAGGTCCTGTAAACGTGGAAACAATAAGGAAATGGGGTGAAACAATGTTAGCCCAGAAAACTTGGAGGATTGGCAGAAGTGATCTATCTCACTTGGCTAAAATGGGGCTTAGTGTAGGAAAGGAAACTTTTCAGTGAGCCAGCAGCAAACCAGGCAAAATTCTGGGGGCCCCAGTATGGGGGATCAAGCATTGCCAGCACCAGAATTGTCCTTATGCTTTGGCATAGTCAAGGGAGCCTATGGACTTGACAAATCTGCAGGATAGATTCCAGTTAGTTTATCCATTCATTATCACTTCTCATTTCTCCATTTTGTTCTCAGAAATTTGTTTATAATTTTTGCTTAAGAAAATTAAATGAGCTAATTATAGTTGAGTTTTGTTACACTTTTTAAAAGTTCTTTTTGTCAGTTGAATATATTTTGTTCAAAATTTTATTTTTCATTTGAATTTCTAAATTTCTTCATTATAGATATTTTTGAACCATTAATTTTTGGATTTCCTAGCAACTTTATTTTTACTATTATTAAATTATTTTATAATTTGTAGTCCTGACTTTATTTCTTTGATTAATATATTTCTGAAAATTGATTTTCTTTAAATACATTTTTTTGCATTTTTAATCTTTTTATCATCATTCTTTTGTCTTTTTGATGTATTGTAGTTTGATCCAGATATTGCTCAGGATAACATTCCTAGAGATTCATTACAATTTTTATTGTATTATGGGCTATATGATCTATAAAAAATTGCTTAATATTCCTGTTTTTTGCCCTTCCTCCCTCCCTCCCTCCTTTCTTCTCTCTTTTTCTCTCTTTCTCTCTTCCTTCCTCCCTCCCTTACTTCCTTCATTCTTTCTTTTCTTCTTTCCTTTCTTCCTTCTTTCCTTTGTCTGTCCCTTCTTTCCTCCATCTGTCCCTCTCTCTGTCCCTACTTTCCTCTATCCCTCCATCCCTCTGTTCATCATATCCTTACTTTTCTTCTACAGCTCTACATATAACTTTATGTTTTAAAAGCTATTTTATATAGAAACTTTTGAGTTATTTTCCCTATTCTATTAGATTTTCAAATTGAACTTATTCCATTAACCTTCAAGATATATTTGCAAATTTTGTGTATAATATATGGCATATCTTGAAAGGCTTAGTATTGTTTTAAGGCATTAAAGATTCAATAGCTTAACCTGCATTAAAACTTGTGGGACAACTTATATTTGAAAATAATCAGTTTTTTTGTTGTTGTTGTTCTTGTAGCTTTAAAAAACAACCTAGGGGCAGCGAGGTGGTGCAGTGAATAGAGCACCAGCCCTAAAGCCAGGAGGATCTGAGTTCAAATCTGGTCTCAGACACTTAACATTCCCTGGGCAAGTCACTTAACCCCAATTGCCTCAGCAAAAAAGCAAAATAAACAAACAAAGAAAGAAACAAAGAACCCCCAAAAAAACTAAATATAAATATGGTTTCTTGATTTTGTATCAAAATGTGCTCAGTCCTCTATTTTTTATGGCAAAACAAATGTTTTTGACACAGTAGGATGAAATAGTGGATCTAGAAGGGTTTTTTGACATATTTTTCAGTAGTTCACTGCGACTCATATTTCTGATTACTTGTGGACACTTTCTCTCCTTTAAAGTTATTCAGGTGATTTGAAATTACTTATACATATCAAACTTTGCCATTTTGATCTTATTTGCAACAAAATATATAACATCATAATATATTCAATGAATATTCCTTCTATAATCTGAATAATCTATTTTGTACATATATATATTGTTCTTTTTATTTTCTCAAGACCAGATAGGAAATAAGTGACTCAAAGAGAATTTGAACCCATTTCTTCTGACTTCAAATCTATTGCCTTTTGATTTTGGTTAAGTTGAGGAATCATGTTTTAATATTAATTAAAAGAAATGTCCATCATTTTTGTTGTTGAGTATTTGTATGATTATTTTCATCACACCAAGAAGTTTGTCTTTCTTACTCCTTCCCACATTCCTTCTGTTGTTTTCCCTTTACAGAAATTCACAATAGAAAGGCAATCACAAGCTTAGATATATATATATTTTTCTTACTACTTCTAATAGAAAAAACTACTTTACTATGTATGTGCTTAATGATAATTAGCATTTAGAAAGGGTTTTTAACATTTACAAAGGGCTTCTCATAATTTCAAAGGAGGAACAACACGAGCTATGACTGACATTATTTTCATCTTATAAATGAGGAAATTAAGGCTTACAATGATTTTTAAATGATTTTTTTCTAGTGTCATACTGCTAGTGTTGTAGATATGAATCCAGACATTCCTGATGTCAAGTTTATCAGTTATGTTATGATATTTTTCCTTGTTTTCATTTTTAGTAGGCTATATTGATACATTTTTTTCCTATTATGTTATCTTTTGAAGAAAATATTTCTTTTTTCCTATGGACTTAACTAAACAGGAACATAGCTATGTTCTTTACACACAAATACAGGAATACTTTTTCCCCTTCCTTAATGTCTCCTTTCCATGATAATCTTTACTCATTTTAATGGATTTTTCTTCTTGTACATTTCTTTAAATGCCCCATTTGTAAATTGGTTTAATACAATTTAGACTGTCATGGCAGAGTATTACTTGACTCACTTCCAAATTAAAGTGCTGGAAAAAAATGGAAGCTTTAGTAATTTTAAATTGCTCTACCCTGAACATAGCAATTAAAAATAATTGCTGCATTTCCAGTGTTTTTTAGTGTTCCTCAGTCTGGAAGTGACTGAGCCTCTGGCCTATTACAAAAGAAAAAAATGACTTTCACTTATGGCACTACTTCACACTGATACAAATGCTTTCATTTGGAAGAGAGCCTATTTCTGGAAAGTTTATAATTCAGATTCTCTCAAGGATTTTAAAAGTACTGAATTTTAACCCATTTAGTTTTGACCAGCAAACTGTTTTCTAGTTCAAAGAGTGTCACTTGGTTAAGACTTCTGGAAAACCCCAGTAAGGACAGAGAGTCAAGTGATAATACAAGCAGAAAGCTTCTTTGATTACTTAACTTGGCCAGTATCATCTTCCCAATTTTCAAGCTAAAAAGGACTATAGTTAACAACTTTGTATCATCTTCAACTCCTCACCCTCTCCCATATGACCCTGTCATATCTAATCTATTGCCAAGTCTTCTTGATAAACCACTTCTTTCTACAGACACTGCCACCACTCTATGATGGACCTCCCTGTCTCAAATCTCTCTCTACACCAACCTCCACTCAAATATCAAGATGATCTTCCTAAAGGTCTTATATGTCACTCCCCATTTTTAAATAAACTTTGTAGTACCCTGTCACTGCAATGATTAAATTTAAAATTCTCAGATATTTAAAGACTTTCATTACCTAGCCCCCTAAACTACCTTAACCTCTTACCATGTGTTCTGTGATCCAGGGACACTGTGCTCCTTGTTATTCCTCAACAAAATATTTCATCTCCTAACTGCAGCATCTTCTTCATTCTCATCTCTCCCTCTTCCTTTCAATTTCTTCCTCCCCCTCTCCTCTTCACATTTCTCTTCCTTTTTCTCCCCCCTTCACACTCCTCTTCTTCCTCTTCTTTTTTTCTGTTCCCTTCTATTTCTTCCTTTACCATTTTTTTTTTAAAAATTATTTCTTTAGTCAATAAAAATTTCTTTTCCTCCCACTTCCCATTCCCCACCACTGAAAAAGAAAGAAAAGACACATTACAAGTAAATATAACCAACCAAAACAAATCCCTACATTTGCTATGTTCAGTTATGCATGTGTATATACATATATGTGTGTATACACATATACATATTAACAAATGTGTGTCCACACATATATTATGTGGACTTTGTCTGCACTTTGAGTCTATCACACTTGATAATAGAAACCATTTTTCATTATAAGTTCCCTATAATTATGTTTGGTAATTGTGTTGATTAGAATTCTTAAGTAATTCAAAATTGCTCTTTATATATTGTTGTTATTATATACTTCCTCCTTTAATTCTGCTTGCTTCATTTTGCATTACTTAATATAGATTTTAACATGAAACTGTCTATGAAACTCAGATTTTATTATTCTTTTTAATGTAATATTTCACATCTCACAATTTGTTTAGCCATTCCCTAATTTATGAATACCTCTCTTGGTTTCCAATTCTTGGCTATTGCCAAAAAAAAGATTACCCACATAATATATACACACATAACTACATATACAAATATATAATCATATACACACATACATCCTTTGTTACACAAACACAAACACACACACACACATCCCTTTCATTAGAGTTTACTTGGTTTAAAGTCAATCACTTTCCTTAAGGAAGAAAGGAAGGAAAAAGGTATTATGCTAAGTGCTGAAAGTTCCTGACTTCAAAGAGCTTACATTTTACTAGAGTACATGTAATATGTTTAGACAGCTCCTAAATAGGGAACTGAAAAGAGAGATAGAAAGGGGAAGAAATGATATTTGACAATTGGAACTCAGAAGCAGAATCAGGAAAAGAACAAAATTAAATTAAATCCATTCTTAACCTATTCTCCTTTTTTTTAATTCCTGTGTCTTTTGTCCTTTTCTTTTGTTTTCGTGTTTAGTGAAATGTATTTATATGTATAAAGAAAAGACTATAATCTTTCCCTTTTTGACCATTATAAATGGGAGGAAGATAATTTCTCTATCCTCTATTCCCTTCCCTCTAGCTTATTCTTTTTCTGTTCTATTATAAAAATCATCAAAACGTAACAGAATCCTTATTAGATCCCTTGTGTAATTAGGTTCCATGTATGATCATTAATGGCAAGAAAGTTCAGAGGCGACACCTGTATCATCTCTCCATGTTAAAATGTAAATAGTTTATGTATGTTTAGTCTCTTATGATTGTTCATTCATGTTTACCTTTTTGTGTTTTATTTAGCCTCTGTGTCAACACTTTAGAGTTTCCAAGATGCTCTGGCCTTTTCATCAGAAATGTTTTGAAGATTCTCTATTGCTTTACAAAATCTTTTATATCCCTGAAGGTTTACATTCCTTGTTTCTGGGTAAGTTCTTTGCTGCAAGCCTTTATCTTTTGCTTTTTTAAATAGCATACACCAAGCTCTCTGATCATAATGGTGGTAGCTAAATCTTGTGTAATCCTATGGTTTCTTATTATTTGGAATCTTTCCTTCTTGATTCTTAGAGTATTTTCATTTGACTTGGAATTATGGATTTTTACTGTCATAATCCTGGGAGTTTTCTTTTTAGGTTTCTTTCTCTAGATGATAGGTTTATTATTTTCTATTTCCACTCTCATACAAAAAGAAAAATCTTTGTTGTTGTTGTTGTTGTTTGTTTGTTTTTTGTTTTGTTGTCAGTTTTTTAATGGGCTTTTATGGTTTCACAGAATATAATACCTAGACCTTTCTATGTCTCCCTGTTTCTGTCTCTCTCTGTTTCTTTCTGTCTCTCCCCTCTGTTCTTAACTTCCAGGTAATGGATTCTTAAATTAAATTTCCTTCATCTGTTTTTCATATCAATTATTGTTGCTAAAACTTATATTTCAAACTTTTATTCAGTCCTTTGACTTCATTTCTATATTTCTGATTGTCTTAATGAGTAATTAACTTCCAATTGGTCCATTATAATTTGCAGTGAATTAGTTGCAAGAATAAATTTCTATGCCCCTTTTGACAAGCTATTAATATTTTTGTTCCATTACTTCTTCAATAACTATTTTCCTTTTCTCTACTAGTACTCCCATTTATTAAAAAGCAAGTTTTTCAAAACTGTTAATTTCTCACAGAAATTCTAGTTGAATTTGTCTTCAGGCTGTGGTTTTTCTTTTAGGGTTTCCTTGAAGATGCTTTGAAGTTTTATACATACATACATATATTTATATAATGTATGTTTGTTTGTATATATGTATTTGAGTGTTTCTATCCCAATAATAGTTTTTTTGTGGTAAATTTATTTATTTATTTATAGAACCTACTTTATGACTTTGGAATTATTTTTTGGATCAGGCACTATGTACTTGTGGAGCAAATGTCTGGCTTAACTTTTTGCTATCAAAATTTCTACTGTTCTTTTCTTGGCTATAGTGAGTATTATATTATTTCAGGATCTCACTGATAACTTGGGCTGAGGAACCTGCAAATTTCACTGCTCCCAAGGTGGTTTTATTCAAGTAAATGTCTGATTACTATTCTCCAGGTCTCAACTCTGCAAGTTTATGATTTTGATTTGGGTCTGGGAAAAATGCCTATGAACCTGTCCTAGTTAGATTGCTGCTTGATTCAGTCAACATCAGTCATTTGGAAAGCTCTGCTGAGTTAGCAATTAAACTGCTCAATCTCCTTTGGTCTGAGATGCCTGGCCACATTATTGCACTGTAGATTTTTACTTGAGATAGAAACTGGAATTGACATTTCTCGTGGTCTGAGCTACATAAATGTTGTTTGCTTCTGAATTTGATCCTTTGCTTGACACATAACTATCACCACTTCTTTTTTTTTTAATTTTATTTTATTTGCATAACATATGTGTGGGTAATTCTTCAACAATAACCCTTACATAGCTTTCCGTTACAAATTTTTCCCCCCAACTCCCCACCCCTCCCCTAGATGACAGGATATCCACTACATGTTAATTATGTTAAAATATTGGCAAATCGAATATATGTATACATATTTCCAAACTTATCATTGGTGTGCAAGAAAAATCTTATCTACACAAACGATATATCAGATAAAGGAAACACAATGTAAGCAAACATCAATCAAGGAGTATGAGAATGTTATGTTGTGGTCCACATTTCGCATCCCTCTCTCTGGGTGTATATGGCTTTCTTCAGTGAACAATTGGAGGTGGCTTGAAACATTTCATTGTTGAAGAGAGCCATGTCCATCAGAATTGATCGTCATATAGTACTGTTGTTGCCGTGTATAATGATCTCCTGGTTCTGCTCATTTCACTCAGCATCAGTTCATGTAAGTCTCTCCAGGCCTCTCTGAAATCATCTTGCTGGTCATTTCTTACAGAACAATAATATTCCATAATGTTCATATACCATAATTTATTCAGCCATTCTCCAATTGAAGGGCATCTATTCAATTTCCAGTTTCTAGCCACTACAAAAAGGGCTGCCACAAACATTCTTGCACATGTGGGGCCTTTTCCTTTCTTTATGATTTCTTTGGGATATAAGCCCAATAGAAATGCTGCTGGGTCAAAGGGTATACACAGTTTGATAACTTTTTGAGCATAGCTCCAAATTGTTCTCCAGAATGGCTGTATCCGTTCACAGCTCCACCAACAATGCATCAGTGTCCCAGCCCTCCCACAACCCCTCCAACATTCATCATTAACTTTTCCTGTCATTTTAGCCAATCTGACAGGTATCACCACTTCTTTCTGGAAAGCTATTCCTAGGTTCAGATACTCCCGAGTCTATTCTGGATTTTGACTTAGAAATGAGTAGTGTTTAATGGGTCCGCTATTTGACATGTATTCTATCATCTTCTACAAGGTCACCCACTCTCTGTGCTATATCTCATTACTTTTCTTGCCTTGATATACTCCCTTTTACTTTGCATAGTATTCTCTTTGCTAGCTAGATCTGTCATGTTTATAGATCTTTCTGTCTTTCTATATACTGACCTAAGTTGAGGAAAAAAACAAATGAACCAATGTAATATTTTTTCTTAGACTTTTCAGTATGGACTATCTACTTTATTTTCTAGACATATTTGGAAGTCTTGTGGGGTAGAGCTTGGTTTATGTTTTTCTGTTACACTAACATCCTTCCAACTTTTTCAGATCTACCTAATACTAATAGGGGAGTTGCCTCCCCTATTAGATGGTGAACTCCTTGAAAATAGAAAGCGTCTTTTGCATTTATTTGTATTTCCAGTATTTAGTACAGTTCCTGATATATATTGGATGTTTAATAAATGTTTCTTAACTGAATGAGGCCTACTTCAATCTGTTTGCTTTATGGATAGGGAAATTTATTCCCAGAGAAGTTAAATCACTCGGGTAATCCAGGTTGCTGATATCTGAAGTAGCATTTGAATAGAGGCCTTCTGACTACAAATAATTGGGCTATTTCAACCTCTACACATTACCTGATTATTATAAAGCCATCAACAGAAATGATAAGGCAAACATATTTGACTAAAATTTTGCCAGCATTTTTTCTTCATGATTTAATAGCTTTTAAAGCCTCAAGGAAATTAGCTGTATTTTTTCTTTAAATTCTGAGTAACTTAAAGTAGAAAAAAATAGGTAACTTGTTTATATTCTTTTCTGAGAGTTATCTTAAATGGGAAAATAGGTCAAATGATTACATATAATTAATCAGCTCATTCTCATTTTCTGATTGAGGAAGCAACTCCTCGTGTCCCTTCTTTCCCTATTGCCCATGAATTCTAAAGGGACAAAAATATTCTTAGATTTCACAGAGAATTGATCTATATTCTTTATATGACTTTTTATGTGACTTTTAGGTTCTTTCTCTTTTGATGTGATTTCATATTTCTTGGGTTTCCTATTAGAGTTTTGATCATATGATTAAAATCTTTTGTTTCAGCTAGAAGCTTAAGATAATTAAAAACACTGCAATTTCTCAAAAATTTAGCCCAATCTATGCCAAAGACCTGTCTTTTTAAACAATGTTCTTTAAGTGGATCTTTACAGAATACTATAATTTTCAAAGAATTACAGTCGTGGGTCACAGAAAAATATATTGGTGCTAATGAGTAGCCTGAAATATATTGTCAACAAAATATAGTGCAGGAAAAGTAGTATAAAGAGTATTCATCAAAGTAAAATATGAACAAAAAAGAATGGGGGCCAATTACTGCCAAATGATATGCCCAATGAAGGGCAGTAATTGTTCTCCTTTGTTCTCTACTGATATCCATGAACTATCAAGAGAACTTTAGGAAAGCCCTTAGAATACTATGTGAATCTAAGAGCATGGATGAGTTACAATGTGCATCATTGGGAGGTGTACTATTACTATTAATGATAATGATAGTGATGGTAATAATAAGAAAAATGAGGAGAAAGAGGAAGAGGAAGCATAAGGAGAAAGAAGAAAGAGGAAGACGAGAAGAGGATAGGAATAGGATTAGGAAATATGTTTAGAATTTATGAAAAATTGTTCAAATATATATAGAAATACTTTTGAAATAAAAATACATCACTTCACTGAATAATTTTAAAGTTAGATAATACATATATGTCAGTGAAACTGTCAAATATATAGTAACTTATCTCTGAATGAAGTTTAAGAAACAAATAAGATCCAATAAGTATATAAAAAGTACATAGATAACATCCTCACCATCTCAGTCAAGAATATATTGGCGAGGGCAGTTAGGTGGCGCAGTGGATAGAGTACCAGCCCTGAAGTCAGGAGGACCTGAATTCAAATATGGTCTCAGACACTTAATATTCCCTAGTTGTGTGACCCTGGGCAAGTCACTTAACCCCAATTGCCTCAGCAAAAAAGAGCAAAAAAAATATATTGGCAAAGAAATACTGAACAAATATTTCTCATGATTCATTTTCAGAAATTGTTAGCATTTATGATGATTATTCAGGGCCATTTTATGGTCACCAGAAACTACAGAAGAATTATTCTGAATGATTTCATATTTAGTGATTAGTATAGATTAATCAAAGAAATGATAAATTCACTATAAACTATAAAAAATTTAGTCCCTACAAAATAACTATCAAGATAAGATCCACTGACTAGAATTATAAAGTTTGCTATCTTTCTTAAACTATTATATGAAATCTCCATACTAAAAAAAAGCTCTTGAAAAAAAAAATCATCCAATAAACTGGATTGGAACTAGGTTGTTATCACAGACATACCAGTTGCCTATAGTAATATAGATATAATATTGATTGATAAAAACTTAACAATATTTCAATAGGTGTCATGATGCCAATATCTAAATCTCTAAAATACATGAAACAAAAAGTGTTCAAAGTGTAGAGGCTTGCTCTGGGCCTGAAAAATCATGTGGGAATTGGCTGAGATATAAGCCATCTTTGTTAAAATACTTTCTATTTGTGTTGTACTAAGCATGTTAGTGAACTTATGGGATGAGATTATGTAATCATGCTTTTATTCATCTATAAAAAGCAGTTACTCTATCCATTTATGCAATGTTTCCCCAGAACACTAAAGATAAGGTTAATAGTGGCCTCTTCCTCTAATGGTTCAGTTCCACCCCAAAATACCATTTTAAAGAAAGTGGCCATTCAAGACGTGTTCATTTCTGTTGGTACTTCATTCTTTTTATTCTCAGTACATTATCTACCATTCCACAGAAGCCTTTTAAAAAATTTTATAAAAAAATTTTAAAAAAGGTGTGACCTTCTCACATGAAAACATTCTCTATGATTGTATCCCATCCCTCCCAATAGCTACATTCCTAAAGTAGTAGCATTATTCCCAAGGCCTGGTGAACTGGGGTTTCTTAAATGTATTAGGGCCCTACTACGATTGGAGTTTCCATGATATCATTCTCAAGGCCAAGTAGCCTAGGGGTATTTACTAAAACATTCCTAGGGATTGTGCCACATTCTATGTATGTGTGTACACATACATACACTCTCTCTATATATGACAGGTAGATAGTATAATGGGTAAATTCATAAAACTACATCCAAAATCAGGAAGGCAGATTCAAATGCAGCATCATATACTTACTAGCAATGTGACTTTTGGCAATTTACTTAAGCTCCACCTGACTCAGTTTTCTCAACTACAAATAGGGATAATAATAGCACGCACCTCACAGAGTTGTTAAAAGGATCTAGCACTACATGCTACGTGCTTGAAACATAGTAGATACTTAATAAATGCCTGTTCCCACTCTCTTCCTTTTGAATACTACCATAAAAATACTGTCAGAACAAAACTATCATTTGATACAAATTTGAACTACTTAATTACAAATATTTAGCATGTACCCAAAAGAAAAATTATCATTTAGAACAATGGAAATTGAAAACCAGAGAAAACAGTGTCAAAAAACTAAGAAATGAGATTTAATATTATTTCTATAATAAATTGCAAAAAAATTAGCAAAAATAGCCCTCTGGTTTTCATGAAATATTGAAAAAATATAATAAGCAGTAGTGATTATTTAACCACAAAATAATCAATTTAAAGACAATTTGAGTTATGTGCACAAAACTCTTACTATGATTAGAAATTTAAGTGTTAATCAGAATTTACTACTCTAAAGTGGAAATCAAAGACTACTGAAAATAAGTATGCTCCAGAATCAATAACAGAAACTAACAAGAAAGATATTACTGTGAAAAAAAAATACAAAATCTGTTACTGGAACTCAGGAAGGCTTCGGACCAGATGATGGTGATTTAATTCAATATTGGTATCCACCAGAGCTTTAGGTAGTTCCATCACATTTATCTCAATCAATGATGAAATCAAAGAGAAATAAGAGTTCAAAGGATGAGGAATGATTGAAGCCAAAAGCAATAAGTGCCATTTTATTCTGTTATACCAAATGTACAGAGAGAACAGAGCCCATCAACAAAGAAATGTAATTGACAGTCAAAGTTATCTAAGGGATAAGAGTCAATGGTTATATAAAGTTTTTTTTTTGTTTGTTTTTAAAGATCTTCCAAATTTAGAATTTCAGGTTAGATTTTCATAGATGTACTAGATAGATGTAGAAAGATCAGTATTCATATAGCCAAACAATATTTAAATGGAAGGCATAATATATGTACACATGTATAATTTATTATTGAAATGTATATTTCATCAAGTTATAAAATGTTGACATATATATTGCTTTATTTACATATACATAATTTTATAGATATATAATATAGTTGGTTTTCTGTTTTGCTGGTAGAACTGTGAATAGATATAAAAAGAATATTTAATTTTTACCTACATATTGTCTTTTTTTATTAAAGCTTTTTGTTTTCAAAACATATGCATGGATAATTCTTCATCATCAACATCAAAAACTTGTGTTCCAATTTCCCCTCCTCTTTTTCCACCTTCTCTCCTAGATGACAAGAAGTTCAATATAAGTTAAATGTGGTAAAAATATATGTTAAATGCAATATATGCACACATATGTATACAATTATCTTGCTGTATAAGAAAAATCAAATCAAACCAGAAAAAAAATTAAAAAGAAAATAAAATTTAAGCAAACAACAATAAAAAGGGTGAAAATGCTATGTTGTGAATGATACTTAGTTCCCACAGTCCTCTCTCTGTGTCTTGAATAAGCAAATTTAAGTTGCATTTGATATGGCATAAATATTTTCACAATTTAAAATATTTGACAGATTTGTTGTTGTTGGTAATCTCCTTGTACTGAAAAAACATTTAATTTTGGAAAGTAGCTACAGAACTCTGAATAGTTGAGAAAATAGTTACTGAGAGTTCTGAAACTCTAAGTTGTTAAATTTTGAATGTGACACATAAACTAGGGGCATGTAGACTTTTCTCATTCTAAGCTTTCAAGTTATCTATCTACTCAGGTCTATTATTCATCAATAGCAATTGAAGTATATATATCACTTCTAATTTCAAATTTGCGACTTTGAAATGTGTTGTTTTATTTCTTTCCTTTAATCTTTCTGAATTCAGATCCAGGATTCTTTCTACCAATGATCCTACATTAAACTGTAATTAGTAATCAAATCCTCATTTTCTATCTGTTATAGAATATTTCTGATGTCTGCATGACCCTTGTCTGTGCTTCAAAATTCAAAAGCACTAATTGTTGGATGGTAAAGAATTACATTGGTGAGAAGGGAGATTGTATTTTCCCTCAATGGTTTTATGACTAGAGTCCTGAGATAATATGATTATAATTGCATGGAGAAGTAATCTTTCTCCATGAAACTATACTGGCTGAGAACAAGTTAGGAAGAGAGTCAACCCAGGGAGTTAAGTAGAAGTCCATATGTTCAAGTAAGAGGCATTATTAGCTTTATTACCCGCCATGTTATATTCAGAATCTTCCATGATCTGAAATGTCTCCAACCTTATTTACTCCAACCTACACACTCTTCACTCTACCCAAATAGGACAATTTGTCATTTTCTAATAAATATTCTACATATTCCTGTCATGGTGTCATGGCTTGTGCTGCTCTCAATGTTTGAAATAATTTCTCTCCAATTTCTACCTGCTAGCATCTTGTGAATTTTTTAAAGCCCAATTTCCAATGCTAGCTCCCCTGGAAACTTTCTTTGATCCCTAAAACTTTCTTCCTTACACTTCACATTTTACTTTTCTTATGCACTTGTCACAGATTATTTTGTAATATAGGCATTTTTTTCAGGATTTTTCCTCTCAACTCAATTGTAACTTCCTAAATAGCAGGAGTCAGCTCTCATCTAAAGCTTCTATTTAGAACTTCATGAGCTGATGTATATAACATATTTAATATCTATTTCTTGATTTTTTTCATAATTATTAAACATAAATTCAAGACATCAGGAACTTAATGTTGGAATCTCTTAGGTAAGAAAAATCCTGATTTTAACAAATTTAAATTATTTTATCTGAGAAAGGTATTTTCACATTCCATAATTACATCTTCATATTTGGATGGTTACATTGTAAGCATTTTATTTTGATTTTCTTTTATAACAAGAACATGAATTAATTTTATTCCAAAGAGGTGTCAAATCTAATAATTATGGTCAGATATTTGTATCAAAGAATATGATTATACATTAAATTGAATTTTCTATGCTAAAAACTATTGAGAAGATAGTTATTCAGATTCTGAGGATTATGATATTTTATTTTTGAAAGAATATTTGCAAGGACAATTTGACAGAATACAAAGGTGGATGATACATCTTTAAATTTGTAATGAAAAAAATAATAGGCATCAATACAGTTTTAAAATTATAGTTCTATCTGTTTAAAGTGATATTCTAATTTAATTATACATTTGAAAAAGTGCAATGGGTATCCATGTTTTATGTGTCAGATTTCTGAAGACTGTGAAGAGAACAGTAAAATTTAGAAAGCATGAGCTGTTTGGCAGAAAAGCAAAAAAGAAAAAAAAAAATAAAGTATAGCCAAGAGAAAAAAGACTTTACACATCATATATTTACTCATACACACATACAAACAAATACATCACACATGTTTTTACACAATATTAATTTATAGCATGAAAATATTTTTAATTTCCTAAAGCTAATTTAATGTTCCATATATTTCCTTCTTAAAACTGTTTCTGAAAATTGAATCTGAAAATATCCAAAAAGAATTTCATAAAATTGTTGTTTCATTGCTAAAAAATAAATTCGTATTCTTTTTTATAATTATTTATTAACACTTTTTATTTGCAAAACATATGTATGGGTAATTCCTAAAATTAACCCTTACAAAGCTTTCTGTTACCAATTTTTCCAACCTACTCCCCACCCCTCCCCTAGATGGCAGGATATCCACTACATGATAATTATATTAGAATACTAAAGAAATCGAATATATGTATAGTTATTGCCACACATCATTTTTTTGTTCAGGAGAAATCGTATCTACAAGAAAGAATAATCCGATAAAGAAAATACAATGCAAGCAAACCTCAATAGAGAACATGAAAATGTTATGTTGTGGTACACATTTCACATCCCTCTCTCTAGGTGTATATGGTACTCTTCACCGAACAATTGGAAGTGATTTGAAGCATTTCACTGTTGAAGAGAGTCATGTCCATTAGAACTGATCCTCATATAGTATTGTTGTTGCCGTGAATAATGTTCTCCTTGTTCTGCTGATTTCACTCAGCATCAGTTCATGCAAGTCTCTCCAGGCCTCTCTGAAATTGTTCTGCTGGTCGATTCTTACAGAGCAATAATATTCCATAACATTCATATACCATAATTTATTCAGCCACTCTCCAATTGATGAGTATCCATTCAGTTTCCAGTTTATAGCCACTACAAAAAAGAGCTAACACGAACATTCTTGCACATGTGGCGCCCTTTCCTTTTTTTATGATTTCTTTGGGATATAAGCCCAATACAAATGCAGCTGGGTCAAAGGGTATGCATAGTTTGATAACTTTTTGAGCATAGCTCCAAATTGCTCTCCAGAATTGTTGGATCCGTTCACAGCTCCACCAACAATGCATCAGTGTCCCAGTCTTCCCACATCCCTTCCAACATTCATCTTTATCTTTTCCTGTCATTTTAGCCAATCTTACAGGTGTGTAGTGGTACCTCAGAGTTGTCTTGATTTGCATTTCTCTGATCAATAGTGATTTGGAGCAGCTTTTCATATGACTACAAATAGTATTAATTTCATCATCTGAAAATTGTCTGTTCATATCTTTGACCATTTATCAATTAGAGAATGGCTTGAATTCTTATAAATATGAGACAATGCTCTATATATCTTAGAGATGAGACCTTTATCAGAACCCTTAAATGTAAAGATGATTTCCCAATTTGATGCTTCCTTCCTAATCTTGTCTGCATTAGTTTTATTTGTACAGAAACTTCTTAACTTAATATAATCAAAATTATCTGGTGTTCAATTAAGAGTTCCAGATTTTCTTTGGACATAAATTTATTCCATTGCCACAGGTCTGAGAGATAAACTATCCTATGTTCCTCTAATTTGGTTATAATATCACTCTTTATATCTAGATCATGAACCCATTTAGATCTTATCTTGGTATGTGGTGTTAGGTGTGGGTCCAGCCTTAATTTCTTCCACACTAGTTTCCAATTTTCCCAGCAGATTTTGCCAAATAGTGAGTACTTACCACAAAAGCTGGGGTCTTTGGGTTTTTCAAACACTAAATTGGTAACATTATTTATCCTATCCTATGCCACTGATCGACTGCTCTATTTCTCAGCCAGTACCAAATGGTTTTGATGACCGCTGCTTTATAATATAGTTTTAGATCTGGTACAGCAAGGCCACCTTCATCTGTCTTTTTTTTTTTTTCATTAATTCCCTTGAAATTCTTGACCTTTTGTTCTTCCAAATGAACTTTGCTACTATTTTTTCTAGATGTGTAAAATAAATTCTTGGGAGTTTGATTGGTATGGCACTAAATAAGTAAATTAGTTTGGGTAGTATTGTCATTGTTATTATATTCGCTTGGCCTACGCATGAGCGCTTAATGTATTTCCAATTGACTAGGTCTGATTTTATTTGTGTGGAAAGTGTTTTGTAGTTTAGTTCATATAGTTTTTGACATTTTCTTGGCAGATAGATTCCCAAACATTTTATACTATCATCCGTTATTCTGAATGGAATTTCTTTTTCTATCTCTTGCTGCAGAACTTTGTTGCTAATATATAAAAATGCTGATGATTTATGTGGATGTATTTTGAATCCTGCCACTTTGCTAAAGTTGTGAATTGTTTCTAGTCGTTTTTTAGTTGTGTCTCTAAGGTTCTCTAAGTATACCATCATGTCATCTGCAAAGAGTGATAATTTGGTTTCTTCATTACCTGTTCTAATTCCTTTTATCTCTTTTTCTTCTCTTATTGCCAAAGCTAACATTTCTAATATAATATTAAATAGCAATGGTGACAGTGGGCAGCCTTATTTCACTCCTGATCTTATTGGGCATGGTTCTAGTTTGTCTCCATTACATAGAATGCTTGCTGATGGTTTTAAGTAGATGCTACTAAACATTTTAAGGAAAAGCCCATTTATTCCTATACTCTCTAGTGTTTTTAATAGGAATGGGTGTTGGATTTTATCAAATGCTTTTTCTGCATCTATGGAGATAATTATATGGTTTTTGTTAGTTTGGTTATTAATATAATTGATTATGCTGATAGTTTTCTTGATATTGAACCAGCCCTGCATTCCTGTTATAAATCCTACTTGGTCAAGATGTGTTATCCTGGAGATAACTTTCTGTAATCTCGTAGCTAAAATCTTATTTAAAATTTGTGCATCAATATTCATTAGGGAAATGGGTCTATAGTTTTCTTTCTCTGTTTTCACCCTACCTGGTTTAGCTATCAGCACCATAGCTGTATCATAGAAGGAATTTGGTAGTATACCTTCTGTCCCTATTTTTTAAAATAGTTTGTATATTATTGGAATTAATTGTTCTTTGAATGTTTGGTAGAATTCACATGTAAAACCATCTGGCCCTGGAGATTTTTTCTTAGGGAGCTGATTAATAGCTTGTTCTATTTCTTTTTCTAAAATGGGGCTATTTCAATAATTTATTTCCTCTTCTGTTAACCTGGGCAATCTATATTTTTGTAGATATTCCTCCATTTCATTTAGATTATCAAATTTATTGGCATAAAGTTGGGCAAAGTAACTCCTCATTATTAATGTAATTTCCTCTTCATTTGAGGAAAGTTCTCACTTATCATTTTTGAGACTAACAATTTGATTTTTCTCTTTCCTTTTTCTGATCAAATTAACTAAAGGCTTATCTATTTTGTTTGTTTTTTTCATAAAAACCAACTCTTAGTTTTGTTTATTAATTCAATAGTTTTCTTATTTTCAATTTTATTAATCTCACCCTTTTATTTTCAGAATTTCCAAATTGGTATTTAATTGAGAGTCTTTAATTTGCTCTTTGTCAAGTTTTCTTATTTTCAATTTTATTGATCTCTCCTTTAATTTTCAGAATTTCCAATTTGGTATTTAATTGAGGGTTTTTAATTTGCTCTTTGTCTAGTTTTTTTTTTAATTGTAACCCTAATTCATTGATCTTCTCTTTCTCTATTTTTGCAAATAAGCATCTAGAGATATAAAGTTACCCCTTATAACCGCTATGGCCATATCCCCCAAATTTTGGTATGTTGTCTCATTATTGTCGTTCTCCTGGATGAAATTATCGATTGTGTCTATAATTTGCTCTTTCACCCATTCATTCTTCAGGATTAGTTTATTTAATTTCCACTTAACTTGTTGTCTATTTTCTACTGGCCTTATATTACATGTGATTTTTATTGCATCGTGATCTGAAAAGGATACATTTGCTATTTCTGCTTTTCTGCATTTGATTTTGAGGTTTTTGTGCCCTAACACAGGATCAATTTTCTTATAAGTTCCATGAACCCCTGAGAAAAAAGTATACTCCCTTCTATCACCATTCAATTTCCTCCAGAGATCTGTCATACCTAACTTTTCTAACATTTTGTTTACCTCCCTAACTTCTTTCTTATTTTGTAATTTGATTTATCTAATTCTGAGAGAGCAAGGTTGAGATCTCCCACTAGTATCGTTGTACTGTCTATTTCTCCTTGCATCTCTGTTAGTTTCTCCTCTAGGAATTTGGATGCTATACCACTTGGTGCATATATGTTTAGTATTGATACCGCTCCATTGTCTATGGTACCCTTTAGTAACATATAGTTTCCTTCCTTATCTCTTTTAATTAGATCTATTTTTGCTTTTACTTATTCTGAGATAAGGATTGCTACCCCTGCTTTTTTTGTTGTTCACTTGAAACATAAAAGATTCTGCTCCAGCCCTTTACCTTCACTCTGTATGTATCTCTTTGTTTTAGATGTGTTTCTTGTAAACAACATATTGTAGGATTCTGGCTTTTAATCCAGCCCGCTATCTGTTTCCGTTTTATGGGAGAGTTCATCCCATTCACATTCACAGTTAAAATGACTATATCTATACTTCCTGCCATCTTATTTACCCAAAGTTATATTTTTCTCTTCCCTTTCCCCTTACTCCCTTGCCCCCTCCTCAGTATTTTGTTTTTGATGACCACCTCCCTCTAACAGTCCTCCCCCTTTAGAACCCTCCCTCTTTTTTACACCTTTCCCCTAATCCTTCTATTAATTTATCCCTTTCTTTTCCTCCTTTTCCTCCTACTTCCCTATACAGAGGCCGAAGTTTTTCCCTGAAATCAAATGTGTCTGATATAGTCTTTTAGAGCCTAATCTAATGAGAGTAAAATTTACACACTACTCATCATGCTCCCTCCTTTCCCTCAATTATATTAGATTTTCTATATCTCTTCATGACTTTGCCTTATTTTACCTCCTTTTTATTTTTATGTTATTTTACCTCCTTTCCCCGACCCCACTTTTTTTTACAGTATGATATACCTTCCACCTCTAATTTCTTTGCGATTATTATCAAAGTAAAAGCAAATTATATCCTCATTCTTTAAGGATACCCCTAGTAGAGATATAGTTCTTGATAGTTCTTTCCTTTTTACATTTTTATGCTTCTCTTGAGTTCTGTGTTTGGAGGTCAAATTTTTTGTTCAGATCTGGTCTTTTCATTAGAAATAGGTGAAATTCTCCTGTATCATTGAATGACCATCTTCTTCCCTGGAAGATGATGCTCATTCTAGCTGGATAGTTTATTCCTGGCTGTAATCCAAGTTCTTTTGCCTTCCTGAATATCTGATTCCAGGTTCCTCGATCCTTCAATGTGGAAGCTGACAGATCCTGTGTAATTCTAATGACAGTTCCTCGGTATTTCAACTGTTTTTTTTTTTTTCTAGCAGCTTGTAATATCTTTTCCTTGGTGCGATAGTCCTGAAATTTGGCCACGATATTCCTTGGGGTTTTAATTTGGGGTCCCTTTCAGGAGGTGATCAGTGAATTCTTTCAATGCCAATTTTGCCTTCTGATTCGAAAACATCAGGGCAATTCTCTTTCATGATTTCCTGGAAGATAGCATCAAGGTTCTTTTTTTCATCGTGACTTTCAGGGAGTCCAATAATCCTTAGATTGTCTCTCCTGGATCTGTTTTCCAAGTCAGTTGTTTTTCCTAGGAGATATTTCATATTTTCTTCTATTTTTTCATTTTTTTTGTTTTTGTTTGACTGATTCTTGAAGTCTTATTGAGTCATTCATTTCTATTTGTTCAATTTTAATTTTTAAGGTATAGATATGTATACATGTATTGTATTTGTCATATAATTTATCCTATCTAGCATGTATTAGATTACCTGTCATCTAGGGATGGGGGGTTGGGGAGAGGAAAGGAAAAGCTTGGAAGAAAAAAGTTTTTTTGCAAAGGTCAATGTTGAAAGGTCACTCATATGTTTTGTAAATAAAAAGCTTTATAAAAAAAAAGAAAAATGGTATCCATCTCTAGAGATCTGATGGAGCTGAATACAGATCAAAGAATACTTTTTCTTTGCTTTCTTGTCTTTTTTTCATTTACAATATGACCAATATGGAAATATATCTTATATGACCATACATATATAACCTATATAAAATTGCTTGCCTATTCAGTAAGGAGGAAAGGGGGGAAGGAGTGAATTTGAAATTCAATATTTTTTAAAAATGAATGTTTAGGGGCAGCTAAATGTTATAATGGATAGAGCATCAGCCCTAAAGTCAGGAAGACCTGAGTTCAAATCTGGCCTCAGACAC
>JAJPUD010022649.1:0-21077 GCA_023553655.1 Myrmecobius fasciatus | reverse complement strand
CCCCTCTCCCTTCCTCTCTGTCTGTCTCTGTCTCTATCTCTCTGTCTGTCTCTGCCTCTCTCTGTCTCTTTGTCTCTGTCTCTCTCTGTCTGTCTTTCTCTCTCTCCCTCTCCCTCCCCCTCTCTGTCTGTCTCTTTTTCTCCCTCCACATTGATAATGAGATCAACACATGCATTGGCAAAGCTAGTTCAGTGTTTGGGAGGTTCTGAGGAAAAGTGTGAGAGACTCTCTCAAACACATATGCACAAATAGGCATAAAATATATAATTTATAAGATATAATTTCTATTAATAAAATGATAGGTAACATGAAATTAATAGACATACACACACGTATATCTTTTCTGCTTTAACTAAGTCAGAGTCCCACCATCCTGAAAAGAATGCAAGTTGGAAACTTCAAATCAAACAGAAGGACAGCTGGAAAATGGGCTGGATTCATTGTTGGGATAAAATCACATGTAAATTGCCCAGCTGAATAAACAAGCAGAAGGGAAAGAAGAGTTGGAACAAAGCCTTAGAAATTTGCAGGGCGATGGTGTGTGTTTCAGAGAATTGTGATGTCACAATCAGCAACATGCCATTCAACCCTATTAAATAAAGAAGGCAATTTCAATTGCAGGCTAGATTTATAGCAACAATGAAGATCCATCTGTCAAGCTGTCCAAAGTCAAGCAATAATTATCTTGAGCCTCTGCAGTCCTGCTTTACCCCAAGCCCCATAACATCTCTAGCTGCTAAATTATGTGACCAGTGAAGCTCTTTTAATAAATCAATCTCTCTTTAATTAAACTGCCTCGATCACTCAGATTCCTAGACTACAGTATTACAGACAGCTATGTTGTTCTTCCAACTTAAAAAAAAATTCTGCTCCACTCACTTTTAAATGGGGCTCAGATAAATGAGGAAATCAGTTTAGAGATTCAAAGTTTCCCACCTGTCTGAAAATCTTCTAATAAATTAAATAGTCTCTTTTCTCCCCAAAGATAAAATTACTACTTATGACAAGTTGAAGAAAATGAGTGATATATTTACTCATTAATTTACTCCTTGTTGGTCTAACTTCATTGGGTAAAAGGAAATGAATTTTAAAAGCATGCTGCAGATTTATAAATTGTTTATCATTTCAGGACAGTATCATTTGGCACATCCCATTTATTAGCCTAAGATGGTCTCAGGTCACTATGAATTAGGAATAGCCCAATTTATACTGCACAGGGCATTTTTTTTTGTTTTTCCTCAATCTCTCTCATTTGATTTTTAAAGTCTTTGAGTTCTTCTATAAAATTTTTCTAACTTGATGCACAAAATTCTGTTTCGCTTATGATTTCTTGTACTTTGATTTATCCAATGATATTACATTATTAACTGATGGCTTAACCATCTACCCACCCACCTCTTACTCTACTCTTTCTATATCTAATTACATCATAAACACCTGTCCTCTCTCCCTCAAAGTATCAAGGAGGACAGCATAAGTATATTAGAGTAGCTTTGTTGTTTACTTTTCTTCTCATATATATATATATATATATATATCGTAATCTTAATTTGACAGGTCAGTAATGCCAGCTGTTGTTGTGATCGATAGTTTCCATGGGTAAGTAGGTTGTTCCATTCTACAACCATAATGAATGAGTAGGCAATATATGCTTTCACCCTCCAATAATATAGTCTGTGAAGGTTTCTACATGGGTAGATCACAACCAAAGGAATGAACAAGACCAGGGAACAAAAATCCTGAGTTCCTCTCGTAGCTTCTTGTATCTCTTAAGATATATTATGAAGCCTTTATTCAGAGGAATAAGTAATCGAATTAACAAGTCTTTCTTTGTGAGAAAAACAAAGACTTAATGGCAGTGGTGCAGAGAATATGAAATTTGAGTTTTAAATCAGGGAACTATAGGATCTGTGAAAAACTATTAAGAATAAAGTACAATCTCCATTTCCTCATGAATTCTAACTTCCCCTCCAGATCTAATGATTGACACATTGCATTTCATTCACAAGGAGTATTTTCAATGACTGATGGACAGCCTTCTGAAATACAATCACTTTAAAATAATAATATTAAAGCTGGGCAAGATATTTTGGGGGGACACAGATGTAAGAACATGTTCTGAAAACTGAAATGATGTATAAATACATAATTTTATTTTTATTTTATTCAGTCAATTATTTCATCAAGAGATACAAGGAAAAGAGTTTTCATCAGTAAGATGATGGGAGTTGGAAGATTTCCTAAGGTCTCTTCAATTTCTAAAATCCTTTGATCCAAATAATAGCTATCACATTGGAAAGAGTAAAAAGTATTCCCTGAATTCAGTGTCTGGCTTTCTCACCTGCATACCCTACACTGATAATGTTCTCCCTGCTCAGAATTTTTCTTTTGTTTCAAGACTCAGATCAAACATCACTTCCTCCATAAAATCTTTTCTTGTATCTTCCCTCACTCTATCACCAACCATCTACAAATACTCTCTCTTTCCTCAGTTTTTTGGAACACTTTGTCTGGATTTTTGATTTGCTACCATCATCTTCTACCTAATTCTATTTTCTTTGTTACACATTATATTCTCCCTAGCAGAAGAATTCCTTGAGGGCCTCATGGGTTTCTTGAGTGTTAGGATTGAAATTTCTTAAACCTTTGAAACCTTGCACATAGTAGGTATTTATTGTACAGTTTTTTTTTGTACTGAACTAAGTCATCAGTTCATAGGTAATCAGATCTGAAAAACAGATTGCAATAGCATGCTATTTGTATTCCCTGCCTCAATTCTCTCTCAATTTTAATCCATTTTTTACTCAACTATCAGATGAATCTTCTAAAATTCAAGTCTGACCATATCACTCTCTGTCTCTCTGTCTGTCTGTCTCTCTTGTTTCAAACATTTTAAAAGTCTTTTGTGTCCTGGTCCCTTCCTACCTTCTCACATCTTACTCTCCAACACATACTCTTTGATCCAGTACCACTGACTTTATTGCTATTTCACCAACAAGACATTACAATTCTCAGCTCTGAGCATGTTCACTGGCTGTACCCCACCCCTGAAATGCTCTCCCTCTTTATTTTTGCCTTAGCTTCTCTGGCTTCCTTCAAATCTCAGTAGAAGTCCCACCTTTTGCAAGAGATCTTTCCCCTGTGCTTCTTAAATTTAGAGTTTTTCCTCTAAGACTTACCAATTTATTGCGTATGTATCTTGTTTGTACATAGTTGTTTCTCATATTAGACATAGGTTCTTGAGAGCAGGAATTTTTCTTTCAATTTTTTTTGCCTTCTACATATTCCCAGAGATAGTTTCTAACACACAGTAGGTGCTTAAGAATGCTAGTTGACTGACTAAAAAGGATATGTATTTGATTTGAACTAATAATAAAAAAAAAACCTTAGATGATTTCAAGGTAACTAGCCACTTTACTCTGATAAGTTGCTATAATCCAGACAAGAACTACGATCATATGGTACCACCATTATGAGTATCAGTCATGACATTTAAAAAAATAGGATTATGCAGAGACTCTAATATATGTATCATTAAATAACAGAAATTTTCAACAACTCCTTTGCATATAATCCTTTAAAAGTGCATTTCCTTCCCATTATGAAAAATAATTGAGGTTTTAGGGAAGCAAAGAGGTAGTATATGTGATTTCATCAGTACAGCAACAGCTCCTATCAGTTCAGACTGACAACTATTCTATAACTAACGGTCTTAAAGAATTGGCTCTAGATTATTTAGTTCAGTAATTGCCCGAGGTCACACAAGACAGTATAATGTTTTTTTCCAAGTAGTTGAAAAGGTCAGGTCGTCATTTATCTTTATCTCCTACTTTGTTAAGGGCTTGTGACCCCTTCAGAGACATTATTGATTCTTTATAGAGTTGTTTTCACTTTTGTAAGGGTTAAATATTGAAGAAACTACTAAGAAAAGGGAAGATAATAGGATACCAATACCACAGTTGCCCCTTCAAAAAAAAAAGAAAATTCTGAATCAAAAAATAATTCATAACTGGAACTAAGAATAATGATTTCTTCAATCAACAGGTTATATTTGATTTGAAAACCTATATTCACTTTTGATATTTTCATTTGCTCAGATCTGTTATTTTTAAATAAGCAATTTTTAATCTTCATTAACATTACCAACTGTTATAGCTCTGCCCAATGAGACTATAATCCTATATAATGGCTTCAACTCAATTTCAATTTTTTTCCTTCGATAATTTCTGGGTTCTTAGTCTAATCTATACTTTAAGTTAAATATGAACAAATACACCTTATGGACTAGTGAAACAGGAGAGAATATACTGAAAAAGTAAAAGGAATAAACCTAGCTCCTCTTAAATAAGTAAAGTTCCCATTAGCAGTGTCTGGGCAATAGGTTTGAATAACAAATATGAGAGATTCAACTCCCCCTCTCCATTAGGAAACTATAGCTCAAAGGCATCAATCCTCACTATGTAGCATCATCATGGCAAGAGTTCATTAATACAGCTGGTTACTCTGGTAGAAATGAATTGCACCAGTCATTGATGAGTTTGCACAGATGGAGATGGAAGTTGTACATGCTTTATACAATCTGGGCCAATTTCCCAGAGATACTTTGACACAAATCAAAGATAATAAGTTTTGAGTGTGTAAAAACGAAAATAAGAGGAAGGAAACAAACTTTCATTGAACCTAGGATAGTGCATTTGTCCTAGATTGAATAAACTTTATTGCCCTTGCTACACTAATAAGTGACCACCTCTGAAAAGAAAAAGTAAATTGAGTTTGGGGGTGCCTTCAGCATAGTTGGCTCATCCCATTTAAAAATTTCATAATAAAAAGAAAAACCAACCAGCAGAAAACTTCAGGAACATGGATGGAAGGAAATTAATTGCTAGGTGCTCATATCAAAAGAAAACTACCATTCCATTCTAGGAGGATAGTAGCATTACATTTCATGTATTCATGAAACCCTGAAGGTTTTGGGGGGCTTAATATTCAATAGAAGTCTTTTCTTTATTCAGTCATTCAATTAACATTTATTAACCACCTACTAAATGCAAAATGCCATACTACAAAGCTGAAAAAATACAGTTCCTGTCCTAGAAAAAATCTAATCATCTAAGTGAGAGTAGGGTGAGATAAAGAAAATATACACAGGCTGCCTTGACAAAAAATTATTTCCCCTGGTTCTCAATCCTCGGTCCTAAATAGAAGTGCCTAAGGTAGATACTTCCTAAATCAAAAATCTTTGTTAGTAACAGCCACAGATGATGATGATGATGATTTTGATAGCATTTAGATGTGCTTTAAGGTCTGCAAAGCACTTTGCTATTATCATACTATACTATTGCTTTTATTATACTCTATTATCCCTATATTCCCTCAAAACGATGTAGGAGATAAATGCTATTTTTATTCCCATTTTATGAATTAGAAAACTGAGATACAGAAAGAGGTTACATGACTTGCCTAGGGTCACACAGCTCAGAAATGTCTGAGGCTGGATTTGAACTCAGGTTCAGTAGTCTAACCAGTGGGCAGTCTAGCATATTCAAGAATTTGAGAAACAGGCAAAAAGTATTCAGTAACCCAAAATGTTAAGATGCATGAGAAGAAAGGAGTATTTGATTTTCAAAGTTGGAGACAATTTGCAGCATTGAGTCTTGTAGGATGAGTGATTTGTTTTGTTGCTGTTGTTGTTTGAATAGAGAGATATACCTTCCAGAGTAAAGTTTGAAGTGCTTTCTTATGTTATAATTCATTGAAAACCACTACTTCTTGAATGACCTATCTACTAATTCTCAACTAAGGAGAATATTCAATGAAATAGAACATCCATTTCTCAACCACATTGGAAAATAAAACTTTTCTTGGGTAAAAATCTGATTTATTCTAGAGATATATTTAAAAATTGCTTTATCAAGAGATTCATAATAGTATTCATTTAAATAACAAGTATATGGTTTTAAAGATAGAAAGAATCTTAGAGATCTGCTAGTCCAAGTTTTGCTTTTTAAAACTGAGGAAACTCAGGCTGACTTGCTTAAGCTCACACAGGTAATAAGTGACAGAACTGGGATTTGAAACCAAGTCCTTTAACTTTAAGTCCAGAGCTCTTTTTATTGTATAACACAGTCTCCTCATGTATATCACATAATATGATTTACATAATTTCAATTTAGATGCAAACTTTGAAGAGCCTATTTACTGAGTAGAGTAAAATTTATATTAAGTGCATACTCTCAAGGATATATATAATAATGATTTTTCCAGTAAGTAAAAGTAAGTTGAAAAAATAACCACCCCATATCTTCTTACTCTGACCATTAAAAGATTGCATAGATTTGACTGATGATTAAGGCAAAGATTGGTCTTGCCATGAAACATAGCAATCTCTCCCTATCAACTGAACTAAACAGAAGGACATTGGGGCAGAGAAACCTGCAATGTAAATCACATAGAATAATCCAGGCTTGAGGCTTTCTCATTTGTCAATGGTAAAATAAATGAATCTTCTCTTACATGGACTCAGAATTCTTGGCACTTAGGCCTTAGGAGATCATTTAGTTTAACCTACACACTCTGCAGATCAAAGAAACGTGATTTTCTTAATAAGAACCTAGATTTAAATCACTCTCTTTTGTCTCATTTTTTTTTACCATTTTATTAATTTTTTAAAAAATATTAACAAAAGTCATTTTTTCTAGTAAGAGGAAAACTGGGGTTTGAATCTAAATATGTCTTGTGACTTCAAGGCAAGTGTACTTCCCTAAGTATGCAAATGGCACAGTGGATAGAACATTGGACTTAGAATCAGGAAAACCCAAGTTCAAACCCAGCTATGTGACTTTGGGCAAGTCACTTTACCTCTGTCTCAGTTTCCTAATTTGTAAAATGAGGATAATAAAACAAATACTCCCAGTGATTGTTGTGAGGATAAAATGAAATGCTATTTTTTTAATGCTGTGTGAACCACAAAGCTCTATGTAAATGCTGGCTATTATTTTTCTTAGCCATACTCCTGTACATATTTGTCCTTTATAAGAAAGAAAAAAAGATCAAATTGAGGAGCACAATGACTATATCTAAAAGCACACAGAATATTCAGTACCTAAAATAAACCACCTCCAAACAAAAGGAGGGGAAGTATGCTTCATCATTAGCTACCTGAAACCAAGACTGCATTTAACCTGAAGTCTGATGCCTGTCATTTATATTATGGTTTCGTCATATACATTATTCTGCTGTTTCAGCTTTCTTTGTCTTGCTCAATTCATACTCCTCCCCATATTTCTCTGAATTCCTCATATTGGTCATTTCTTGTGGTGAAATAATATTCCATTATATTCACAGAACACAATTTTTTCAGCACTTCCCCAATCAATGGACACTTACTTTATTCCCACTTCTTGCTACAATAATAATAATAATTCACTGTTTCCCTTCCCCCTTTCATTCTACTATGCAGCTGTGGCCAATGAAATAGGCTCAGATGATTGGTCCTCAGATGATTGGTGTATTAAGCTTACTTGGAACTTCAACTGGACAGTGATCCATAATGAATTCAGTTTGGCATGTCAGTATAGAATCATGAAGGGGCAATGCTGTTTAAATTGCATGGCTAATAAAAACAAAACACAAAAGTGAACAGACATCCAGGTGCTATTTACATGCATACCAATTTGAAATGTGAATTGCCAAAAATTATTTGATATAATCCATTTCTGCCCTGGAAAATACTTGGGCTGCTGTATCTTTTTACAACCCATAACAAAGAGACATTAAATCCCTCTCTTTTTTCACAGCTCTAGCACTATCCTCTACAAAAGTCTATTTCTGATTCGCCCAAATGCTAGTGCCCTTCCTCTCTAACTACTTTGTTATCTAATGACTTTAAATGCATTTATATATATTCTGTATATGCATGTATAGATGCATATCTATAATAGATTATAATAGATTCTACGATCTTGTGAAAAGGGATGGTCTCATTTATTATAGCAGAAAACACTTGTTGATTAGTTAACAAAACTGAAGAGTATATAGTTAGTCTGAAATCCCAAGTCAGTTCCTAAAGAAACCGAGTACATATCTATTTTAAAGCACATGTTAGCTGAATATATCACTTGCCTGCATATGGAAATGTGAGAACTCACTTTGAGAGATATGTGTCATTTTGTACAGAAAATGTCTACTTAGAATATGCAAATAACTGGAATTTTCTACTGTTTTTATGACTGACAAATGGCAAGTCAAAAAAAAACCTGATATCAGGGAGTTAATCCAGAATTTACCTTTCAGGCGATTTCATAAGGTCGGAAGAGATTCAAACCAAATCTCGTATACTTTCTGCTTCTATAATTTTTCATAATGCTCATAATGATGTTAACATATATATTTGACAATTTTTTGGTATTCTGTATGTTTTCATATTGATTTTTTTAATGGAAAAGGCACAGTATTGAGAGATAAAATGGCATATGAGGGATAAGTAGACTAATGTAGCTGGATCATAGATCATAGATTATGTGTAAGGGAGTGAAGTAGAAAAGACTAGAATGGTCAGAAGGGGCTCAGTTGTGAAGAGCTTTAAATTTCCAATACACTTTATATGTGACATGCAGGTAATGAGGAGACAAAAGAGTTTATTGGGCACAAAGATGATATAGTCAGACCTACTCCTTAGGAAAATCACTTTTTGACAAATGGACTGGTGAAGAATTTTAGAAAGCACACTAGAAGGATATCTCAGTAATTCACACAAGAAGCTATGAGAATATAGTATGGTGGTAGTTATGTGAATGAAGAGAAGGGATATTTACTAAAGATTATTAAAGGGAAAAATGGCAAGACTTGATAATAGATTGGATATGAGGGGTGAGAGTGATTGAGGAACTGAGGATGACAGAGAGATTGTGAGTCTGGTTGACAGGGAAAATAGTAACAACAATAAAAGTTGGGAAAAGAAAAGTTTAAGAAGGGAGAGGGGAAGATAATACATTTTGCTTTGGATATATTGAAATGCTTCTAGGACATCCAATCTGAGACATCCATTATTCAGATGGTAATGTGGGACATAAAATATGGATATCTTTTATATTTATCATATATATTTTATGCTTACTTATATGTATACATGTTTTATCACATCAAATAGAGAATGTAAGCTCCCTGAAGGTAGAGATTGTTTAGGATTTTTATCTCTAAAAGTGAATAGCACACTATCTAGCTCATAGCAGATGTTTAACAAATGCTTATTCAATTAAATATTCCAGGCTCAAGCATTTCAAACAACTACTATTGAAATTCATATTCTTCAGAATGCAACACCCAAAATTCCTTTAGATTTTAATTTGGCAATAATGTGGGATTTAAAATATAGCATTTTATGAATTGCCAAAATGCTAGAAACTAATACTTCACAGTGAAATTCCACAGAGGAAGCAAGAGAAGGGAAGGTTAAGAATGCAAAAAAAAAATCATTTATTCATCATGCAGCCTCTGCTCCAATTCCTTAGGCTAGCACAGCAGTTTGTATTTTTTAATTAATTTTCTGGTGCTTTACAATAAATTAAAATTTTAAAAAAGGGCACCCATAAACACTACAGAAATATTAATTAAAACCACTATAGCTATTATGAAATAAACCTTTATGGCCAAACACTAATATAGCAGATCTTAAAAAACTGAATAAGACTGTATAAAAGTACACATGTACAAATCACCCTGTTCTTATTGACTATGTGTGTGTTTATTGCAATGATAAAAAAATTCTTCAAGGTTTTAAAACCACATAGCAAATAAAGCTGTGTGAGAACTGAGGAGGAGAGGACATAAAGCTAAAGGTTTGGTCAATATAATTTGATATAGGGAAACCCCTTTTCACAAAATTATTTCCCTTATAGTTTGTGCCTGAAATGGACATGAATAGAAAATTCTTAGTTTACATATTGTCAAGGCCATGTAGGAAGGTATCAACAGGAGATTAAGCCTGCTGAGGATCAACTGAAGAAACTAAGTTATATGTGATGAGTGGGAAAGATTTGCTAGGGGAGAGAAAAAACAATGAAAGCTTACTCCAAGTACTTGAACAACCATTATGTGCAAGCAGGATTAGCTTGGTTCGGCTTGGTTCTAGATGCTAGAACTAGAAGAAAAGGCTGGAAGGCACAAGGAGATAGATGGAGTAAATATAATGCAAAACATCCTAATAAATCAATTTGTTTAAAAAGTGAAATGAGCTTGCTCAGAGGACAGAAGTTCTTCATCAGTAGAGGTCTTGAAGAACAGCTAGATGACTATTTTGTTTGTTCATTTAGTCATTTCAGCCCCAGCTGACTTCTTGGCAAAGATACTGGAGTGGTTTGCCATTTCCTTCTCCAGCTCATTTTACAGATGAGGAAACTGAAGCAAAATGGATGAAATGATTTGCCTTGGGTCACACAGCAAGTAAGTATCTGAAACCGGATAGGAATTTAAATTTTCTTGACTCTAAGCCTGGAACTCTAACCACTGTGCAACTTAGCTCCCTATGACCATTTTTGGGCAAAAGCAAAGAAGGGATTGCTATTCAGTTACAGATTGGACTGCTGTTTGTCTTTCATTTTCAAAAAGGGTCGATGACAATAATCAATGACAGGGTGATGTCTTGACTCACATTTGAATTGGGTTTTAAATGAGGCAGAGTTAATGCAGTCCTCTGGCTCAGCATCTCTTCCAGTCATCAAAGTCCAGTGACAAGATGAAAGTCAAGATGATTGACAATGACTCAGGATGCAAAGGATGCCCTTGGTATCTTCAACATCTGTCTAATCTCTAAGCACTCCACAATGCCTATTTCACATATCTTCATGGCTGTTGGAATAAATTATTCTCATCCCCCCAGTCTACCAGGGGAAGACTTCACATGCTTGGAGTAAATACTCCCTAACTCATCAATGAGTTTGAGCCCTATTGATTATCATCAAACTGCTTTAGCCAATCTACCAAGATGGTTTACCAAGTATATTTGCTGAGCTGCTGCACATGCTTCAGCTTCCAGGAGTCACAGGTGAGCCAAAGTTTGAACTACAAGATCTCTGGATTCTCATTATGGTGATTTTTTTTTAAAAAGCTACTCTTAACTGAGATACTCATTAGCATACATTCATTTTTTTCAGTTTTCCAGAAGAAAAAAGAAAGGCTTCATAGGGATAGTAAATTTGAAAGAGAAGATTCAGCAGAAAAAAGTATAGAACAAGGTTCTTTTTAAAACTTCTTTTAAAAATATTTTATTTTTTCCAATTGCATGTAAAAACTCCAATTTATTTTATGTATTTAAAACCATGATTCTTATAAATACCTAAGTTTTATCAGATGGCTATAGCAACAACAGCAAAAACTTATAAAGCTTTTGGGTTAGAGTCTAGACTGCTGCTTAAGAAGCTGAAAGCTATTGAGGAGAAGTTTGGATGGAAAAGGGAAAGCTTAAGGAATTTGAGCACCTAGAGCAAGAAGAAAAGAAGGATCATAAAAGGGAAGGCAGTAGTAAACTTTCCCATTTAACTAAAATTATAGTTAGAACTGCAGCAAGGGAAAACAAGTTATAATTACAAAGTAAAATGAGTTAATAAATTAGAGCTAGAGGAGTTTAAAGGTCATATATCCAGAGTTACTTATTTTATGATGAGATCCAGAGAAATTAAGTAACTTGCCCAGTGTCCCCTGGATACTAAATTATAGAGCTGGATTTTGAACTCAGGTGCCCTAATTCCAAATCTGTACCACACCAATAGCTAGAAAACTATAATTTCATCATCTGTAGAAATTGCATGTGAATAATTTTCTTCTTCAGGGTCTGTTTCCCCTTTAGAAAAATAGAATTAACTACTAGAGCCTTAGCCACAAGCAACTTGATAAGCACCTAATAATATCCTAGGTTATTTTGCTCCTAGCCTTTCTCTGTGATATTGTCAGAAATAATTTGAACTGTTTCCTTATCTATTAAATAAGAAGGTTGGGGCTAAATGATCTTTGGTGTTCCTTATATTCTATATGTAACCCATCACTTGGAAACAGACTAATACAGATCCACATTATTTTTTTTCCAGACTGGGTCTTCCTATTGGCCAGATTGAAAGTACAGCAGTCCTTTAGAAGTCCCACTGATCATTAGACAAGCTTTAGTCTCCTCCATTTTTCCATTATGGGCCAATTTGTATCTTCTTAGTCAGTCCAATGACCTCTGTACTAGGTAGTGAGTGACTAGGTAGTCACCAAGTACAGTCATCTGATTGGCTTTAAGCCCTTCTGCAGCTCAGAATTCTCAAACTCAAGCAACCAACCAGCCTCAGTTAGCTTCCCCAGCAAGGTCTACAGGTATGTTCCATCATATTTGTCCCCAGTTTCAATCTTAACTGATTATTGATAATTAATATTCTGTCCTATTTTACTCCCACCAGGATGTCAAATGCAGAACTTGAATTTAGTTTGTTTCTAACATATTAGCTCTCCTGCTAGCTAATAAAAGGCTTTTTCCTAATCCCTACTTTTGCCCTCTCTGCTAAAACTTCCATCATCTACTCTGTATTTATTTTTATGTACTATTTTATATATGTTATTTCCCTCATTAGAATATAAACCCCTTGCTGATTGAAGAAGGAGCAGTACCATTAACCACCAATTCCCACTTGTGCTTCCTACATATAACTACTACCCCACTTGGATAAACTTCCATCAACTCCTACAAATGTTTGAGAGTAAAGAAAAATGCTGATGACAAATACAAAAAATGATAACAATAATTTATTGATAACAAATTATTAATCTTTTTCCAGGTCAGATTTAGCCATGGCCAATGACACTCAATATGTTTCTCAAAGAGATACTATTAAGATGCTACTTGACACACTCTTAGAGTTCCTTGGAAGAAAGGTAGCCTATTAGATGAAGCACTGTGACCTATAAAGAAAGTTCCATAATATGGTTTATTTGTGGAAGTAAACCATTACTTTTATATTTCTCACTATGCCCTGAAAGTGGGAAAACAAAAATGTTGTCAGCATTTTTTGTCTATATCTGTTTTCAGAAAACCAGCATATCCCAGAGCGAGGGTTTGGACAGCAAGGTGTGCCTGATTTACAGAAAAAGGGAATGTCCTACAAAGAAAAAAAGCCACAAATCTGGATGCAGTAAGAATTTCAGCATTTCTAAATGGCTCAGCATGAGATCTTTCCTGGTCCCACAGAGCATCTCTCAGATGACAAGGTTCTCTTTCTAATAGAGAGAAACCTTGACACACAAAAAAGCAGCAGGTGAAAAAGATAATGGCCTCCTTGCTTCTGAGTCCATCTTGTGTTTTAAGTTCAGTAGGGGTCAAACCTTCTTCAAAGTTGAAAATAGCTATAAGCATTTTCATTTCCAAAATGGAAAGGGCAAAAATCTTCACTGCCAATAAACTGACCTCTTCTGATCTCTTTATCTTGTTTTATCTTTCCCCTTCAACTTCTATTATCAATGTTAACTCCCATTTGGGGAGAAAATTTTTAATCTCTTTTTTTATCTTTAAAGAAAAAAATATATAGGAAAGGATATTCCTGGTAATCTACCCCTCTCTTCCTACATTTTCCTAAATTCAGACCCTCTAAAAGACTTGGGAAAGACCAGAAAGACTCAGCAAAGAAACTGGCAAGATAATCACCAATATTATTACTGAAGAGACTTCTTCCACTATAGTTCTGCGGCAAAGTCTCATGATGGAGTAGAGACATAGCTGATTTTTCAAAAATTAGTCTAGAATGGCACAAGTTCTGTTATTGCCCAACCAAACTATCAAGTCTCAGTTTGGAAAATGCCATTAGATTAGCCTAACCTGATAAATTCATCAATGGAAAACTGGCTTCCAGCTAATCATTTTTTGACTACAGTAACTCAAGGATGTTCCTGAGGAAGTTGTTAAGGGTTTGCTATCTCTATTAATGGAGTACAGTTATCCCTTCTACATCACAACTTTCCCCATCATGGCTTCAATATATTATGAGTCAGCATAAGAAATTAAATGGGGGCAGCTAGATGGTGCAGTGGATAGAGCATCAGCCCTGAAATCAGGAGGCCCTGAGTTCAAATTTCATCTCAGACACTTAACATTCCCTAACTGTGTGACCCTGGGCAAGTCACTTAACCCCAATTGCCTCAGGAAAAAAAAAGAAAGAAAAAAAAAGAAATTAAATGAAAATTTTGGAGAAGTTTTGCAGAAGCCACAGACAACACTCAAAGTCCAGTGGATGTCAGAATTTATGACCAAATACTTAATCCAAATTTTACAAGATACAGTAAGCACCCCATAAAAGAAAAAGAACAAATCAGATTTTTTCTCTGTTATGAAGGGTAAAAAAATTTTATGTGGATCTTCCAGACATGCTCTTAACCCCCAAGATGTGTACTCATACTGATGGGGATGTCATTGGGCTTTTGAAGTATTAAACAACAAGCATGTATAGAAAATTATTAAGTATATTTGGGAAATCTGATAAAGAATAGGTTCTCTTCCCTCAGAGAGTTTACAAATAGGCAGTAAATTACTAAATACTAATAATTACAAAAATTTATCTGAGTAAATAATATGTGCTAACAGAATGGAAGAAGGCAGAGGCTTATTTAGTCAAGTTTGAGGGAACAAAGGCCCTTGAATTATTACCTAACAGGACAGAATGATATTACAAGGCAGATGGGAAAAGAACTCTTCATGTAGCACAGTATAAATTGTTAAAATAAAACAGCTTGCCTTTTCTAACCTTTCACTTAAAAAAAATTCCCCAAAGTCAAAAGAACTATTTTTTCCAGGTCTGTGCATGTAATAGACAGCCCTATCATAGCATTTTTATCCAAGTTGAAATCAACAAAGAAAACTTAATAGTTTTTCAAATAGCCTATGGTAGATCTCTCTGTGTGTATGTGTCTCTATCACACACACACACACACACACACACACACACACACACACATACGCACACACTCACAAGCTTCCTTGCCAAGATCCAATTAGGGTAAAAGGAATCAAATATAAGGAATTCCAAAAAGCCTCTGATTAACTCTAAAAGGATATCCTGTTTAGTTACTGTAAAGAATAACTAGACTAAAGAATAACTAAAGTATAGTCTACATGGTCTATTAATATCTTTGTGATGTCAAGATAAAGTGATGATGATGGCCCCCTTCACATTGAGTAGTCCAAAAGGTGATAAATTTATGAAAGAATCTCAGTCATACAAGATGGGCTTGTAAGGATGGGTTATGAGATGCATTGTGGGAAAGAATAACCACATGGATGAAAACACAGATCTAATTGTGGAGGAAATATCGCAAAGCATTGTGAAATCAGGCAGCTCTCCAAAGAAAAAAGATGAAGCCCAAACATTTTGGTAAAATAAAAATTGAAATCAGTGCTCCACTTCAGAGCTCCCCAACCTTGATGTATAAATGATATTGAAAAAAAATCTTTAAATTACATCACATATGTATGTGATATAAAGAATTATCTATACTGGATTCATATAATAGGAAAGAGATGCTCAAGAGAATTTTTAAAGGAATGATTTGGAAAACTGCTGTCATCAGAAAATACAGAAAATAGTGCTATGATTTATTATAAGGATTGTAAATTATAATTATAAATTCAAAGTTTAAGTGATTTGAATGATAGTAATTTGATGGAGGAATTGTAAGGAAAAACAAACATTCCATAAACATGTCCTATTAAGGACATTTGGTCCCATTAGCATAAGTTGTCATTGGTATAAATCAAATTCAACAGATCCTGTTAAACATTATTCCAAAAGGAGAGGCAAAAATTTGCCAAATAATAGGTTGGAGGTCAAGAATAGGTGGATAGAAGAGAGCCAAATTATTAGTAGTGGGCAAATTCTGAAGGGAAAGGAAAAAGAAGAATAGAAATAAGGAAAAGGACTCAGAAGAATTATAAGTTTCCATAAAGACAAAGATTGTCTTTCTTTTCTATATTCCTATTGGAATAATGTTTTGTATATAATAAGCATTAAAACTTATTATATACAATAAGCATTAAAACTATCACAAGAATGATATTTATACACACACACATACACACACACACACACACACACACACACACACACACACACACATATATATATATGTAGTATTTTAAAGTTGAAATAGCACTTTGAAAACCACAACACCATTTGGATATATACACATACATGGTATTATATAATATCTTATATTATGTGTTTCATTAAATCTTACCATATTATGTTATATTATGTTGACTATGATGGGTACAATCATTCCAGAAAGCAATTGGGAATTGTGCACCAAAAGATAGTAGTAAATAGTGGATGCTCTTTTCTTTAATGTAGTTAGACCAATGCTAAATTTATATCTAAGAGATGATAAAAAACAAAAGCCCTTTATGTACAAAAATATTTATACCAGTTATTTCTATAATGACACTCAAAAAACAACTGGAAACCAAGATGTGCAACAATAAAGAAGTAACTGAATGAGATGTGGTGCATGAATGGTGTTGGAGCACCACTGTATTATAAGAAATTAGGAAACATAATTTCAACGAGATAGGGAAAAACATATAAATTGATGACAAATGAAATGGGCAAAACATGAAAACAATTTGTATAATAACAGCAACACTGTAAAAAACTTGAAAGTCATAAGAAATATGATCCATACATGAACATTCATAATTTTTGAGGAATGATGATGAACCATGTTATCCATTACAGAGTGGCGACAGATTTAGTATGCAGAATGGGACATAAATATATGTGATGGATATATATATATATATATATATATATGCACACATACATATATATACATACACATATATACACATACACACATATATAAAATGAGTATATGTATGTAAATATATATATATATTCATTGATATATATATACATATGTATATATAAAACATGCATAGTTTACAGACTTTGGGGGAATTTGTTTTGCTTGATTATGCATATTCGCTACAAGAATCTTTTTCTTTCTTTTTTCCATTGGGATTAGTGTAAAAGGATAGGAAATAGATATCTGTTCATTTTTAAAACAGTGGGGGCTAGTGCTAGAAATGGTAAAATGTTGCATGCACTTTCACATAAGATCTCTGTAAAATTTGTTTTACTTAAATATTTTACCTTGTTACAAGAGCCTTCTCATGAAGTGAGAATAATCTGTAAATGTATGCAATTTTTGTAAAAGAAAAAGCACTTAAAAAAACTGAAAGTTTAAAATTGTTATGCTATACTAATTATGTTGAGTACATACTTCTTTGCTAACAGTCAATGATGGTACAAGAATGTAAGAGATCTACTATATTTTTGTAAATATAATTATCTTATGCAGCTAGAGTAAAGGTTGGAGATGTCAAGAAAATGTGAGGAATTACATCATCCAATCTTATAAATATCCTATACTACATGTAGTATTATCATATTATAGCCTTCATTTTCAAGATGAGGAAAACAACATCAAAGAGGGCTGACTTGACCAGGGTCACAGAGATAGTAAGTGTTGGAGCAAAAACTCATGACTAGGCTTTGACCCTTACCACGCTGAATGAAAGAATGAATTATTAATGAAAGATGATGGCTGCAAGAATGCAAAAGTCAGTAAGCTGATAAATTCATTATGTAGAAAAGATTTCTTGCTATGTGTTGGTTCAAGGGCAAGGAGTTATAGGGTAGGAGATGTGACTGAGAACTGAAAATGAAATATGAAATAGTACCTTAGGAATAGCAATCTTCCAATAAACTGAATCTGGGACACAATAGAGCTTGAAAAAGTAACCTGTTTCAGGCTTCCACTCGATGTTAGGTTCAGCCTATTATCATATTTTGCATAGTTTTCTGTATATTTTGCTTAGGCAAGAAATGGTTTTGAAATGAACCAAATTTACTTCATGCTTCTATTTCATTGGGATCGCTTTCCTGTAATGTGTAACATTTTCATTTATTATACTTAATTGAATGATCATCTACTTGATATAGGTGAATATTGAATGGATGCTGACAGTGTTAGATCTTCTATGTACCATTTTGCATGTGGCCATTTGAAGAAGATTTAACTGGGTATAATTACAACAGTGATGAGAAAAAGAGCACTATAGATCCAAAAGTACACCAATACTGCAGATGTTATTAATTTCTTCCCCCTAGATATTTTTAATAATGTGACAATCTATCTCCAGTGTTTCCTGGTTTTTAAAAAATGGTCTAGGCAGTTAAAGATTAATACCTCATGAGCATGCAGAGCATGAATTTTTCACAACCACAGCTGAGATTATTCTGACCAAACTCTCAGAGGGAAAGAGAAAAGCATCTGTCACATGACGCTCCTACAGAGAGCAGGTTTCTCTCCACTCCCTATTTTTCTATCCACAAGATCCAAAATATTTCCCTGATCCCTCTGATTTCTTATCCAGAGTTTAAAATAAAGGAAAGAGAAAGGAGGGGAAGAAATGGGATGGCTTGTTTATTATTTCAAGGAAAAGGTATCCCATTGTTTATTTAAGATCTTCTTGAAAAGGTAGGAAATGATCTCATCTCATCCTGCCCCAATAACAGCATTATTTTATACTCTAGTAAGAGAAAGATTCTTAAATATGTCCATTCATCAGTGCTCTCTCCTCTAAGACAACAAACCTGTCTTTTAATTTTTTTTACATTTGTGATGTTTTTGTTGTTGTTATGGTGTGGATTTGTAATTTCATTCATTGAAATTTCATTTCAATTTTCAAAACCCAATCAAAAGATGTAAATTGGCAACTTAATTGAAATTTATTATCTGAGATGTGCCTGAACCATTCTGCATATAACCTGTGGTCACACAGCTAATATGAATTGAGGCAGAACTTGAACACAGAACACAGATCTTAATAACAAAAGCAGACCTCTAGCAACTACAGGAGTCTACCTTACAATATTTTTAAGTCTACTATTATGATAAGCAAATAAGAGATCAATATCTTGACTGTTGATATAATTAATGCTAATTTTTTTCCTTCAGCAAAGCAAAGCAATAACATTTAATATTCATTCATATAAAACTCCAGTCACTGCTCTTATAATATATACTATACATATATATATATAATAAATATATGTTGTGATACATAATATACAATACATAATACAAGCTCTTTGGGGGGCTGCTCACCCTTTGGTGTCCATCTTTCAACCTAATTCTTACTTGTGGTTCCAAGAAGCTTTAGCACCAGTGGCCACATATCAGTAAAACCAATTTAGCAAATGGACTAAATCAGATTGTAAGTGACCAACAGGTCTCTTAACATGTTAGTTAGGGGGATGTCTGCTTCAAGCATATGAAGACTTTCCCTGAAGGAATGGGCTGATGAGAGCAATTTATTCCAAGGTCATGAATGTGGCTCAAATAGATATTATAGAAAGCTTAGAGCTTGGTCAGACATCAAAGACACCAAGATCATCCAATGCATTTCAAGTCATTGCCAATTGTCTTGACTTGTGTCTTGACTCTGGACTCAATGACTCTGGAAGAAAAAGTGAGGGAGATGCTTATGCAGTTCTGTCTCATTTAAATCCAATTTACATGCAAGTCAAGACATCATCCTATGATTGGTCTCCTAAACAAAAGACAAACAATAATACATACTCTTGTAAATAAAAATATTTTTATTAATTCACCAAAATACTGTCCTAAAAGTACCTCTGTGACTCAGAAGTTATAAGTTATGTTGAAAATAGTCAAGTTTATTCCCCTGGAAATAAACTCATTTTCTACAATTCGTTCTTTTTATATGAACATAATCATAGTCATTGAAATTATAGTCATTCATTGTGAAAATCTTAATTTCTACAATGTTTCTGTCATCATCAATAATGCAATCAAAAATGCCTTTTTAAATGGAGTTTTTTTCTTAGTGTTCAACAACCTTCTTACTAATGGGAATGAGACAAGTTACTTAATATTCCATTTATTCATTAGAGCATATGAGTATTTTCTGGTAGCACATATCCTTGCATTCCCTTTTTGCCATGTGCCTCACTTCCAGGATAATCCCAATTCTTGCAGGTGTCAACGAGGCCCTATGATAGAATTCCTTCCCCACACACTCCTGATTATGTAGTCCCTCAATAATCTATACCCTCCCCTGGTTACAATTATTTTGCTACTTATTCTACAAAGATAGGATAAATAGAATTTTCAAGCACTAAATCCATCTGGCCACATCTAACACAGAATCCAATTTCCCTTCACTGACCTCCTCTATTTATCTATAGGAACATTCATCAATGGCACCCTTTCCACCAGGGTTCCTTCCTCTTTCCTTTTCAATCCTTACCCCCCCCACCACTTCTTACTCACACCCCTATAGGCTATATACTCTTCTTAAGAGACCACAAAGGTCATCTTCTCCTCCTTGCTAGTCCCTGACAAATCGCACAGCACTCTCTCTTCTGCTGTTCCCCTTCTCCTTTTTACATACTCTCCTATGCTGTAGTGTCCTAAAAAGCATCAATTTATCTATAGGCAAAATCAGTAAGTTTTGTCCATAAAGCTCCATCCCTGCCTCTTCACTGCTACTTCCTCCAGAATTTCACCTTCATCCCTGTAAGATCTGTAAGAAATTTCTTATTGATCTCTCTGTTATCAATCTGTAGCTGTTGCTTTCTCTGGCTATTGTGTTTATTTATGCCTCCTGAATTTCTATGGTGTGGTATGATGAAAAATAATATCTCCAGTTATGGTTTTCTATTTTAAAATGTTTCAAATGTCTCTATTGCTATTGAATAACCCTTTTTTCATCTATTAGTTAATCTCAGGTTTTCAGAGCAAATCAAGTTGGACTGCATCCTGATCTCTACTGCTCTTCAAAATGTATTATTTCACTTCCACCTACATTTTCTGGTGGTTTCAGAATAGTTTTATATTATTCAATTTCCTTTTCTTTGTATATAAAAGTTTTTCTCCTAAACCTTTTCAGAATTTGTTCCCAAATTGAATTGTTGGATTTAATCACTGAGAGTCTTAAAATTTTGCAAATTTGGGGTTTTTGGTTTGGGATTTTG